>JAODAC010008959.1:0-27627 GCA_027575185.1 Mimaenictus wilsoni
GGGATGCATATTAAAGTGAATTCTTCTTCTTATCAATAGTGTTAGCCTCTAATATGACTAATTATATTGAATAAGAAGTGAATAGAGCTAATGACCATAGCAGTCGATGCTCGGTAAAATTTAAAAAAATGTTGACTAATATATAAAGAACATTTATGCGTTTGTTTTTCTTTAACTTTTTAATGCAAAAAATTGGAAATGCTTGAAATTAAGACTAGAAATATAGATACCGACTGATATTCATCATATCTGTCTCTGAGGATAACTTCAATATAACAAATTTCAGAGCTGTACAAGTTTGCAAGGCATAGATTACTAGATAATAATGGAAATTAAAATTTCAGTCATTTCCAAACCGTATCTGATCGTTTTTCTTAAATAATATCATCGGAAATATGAGAATATATTAGAGTATGTATCCGCCTTGGATAGATGACTACTTGGTCTCCCCAGTCAACAAGCGGCTGCGGCGCCGTCCGCGAACTCGTGACTTCGATTGCATATGTTGGGCGATTCGCTTGCAACGGAGTTCAGAACAGAGTAGTACCATCAGTAGCGAGAGCGGATCAGACCGGGAGAAAGTTTCTAATCCCTTACACCACTATGTGGTGGAAAAAGGTTGTTGATTAAATAAAAAATATATTACAATTATTAAAATATTTTTATGACCTAACCCAACAACAACAACACAACAACAACAAGCAGTCACCCACTTTTCTTCGCTCTAAAAACCGACAAAAAGCGAAAAAAGCATTACGCAATTAAAACTAGCTGTGAATTGCTCCTGAGCAGTGCTCTTCACGCTATCCGCGCATCTTTATCTCAAAAGAAAGAAAAAAAGGAAAATGAGATGCCGTTTTTCGTGCACACGCGACACACAAAAGCGTTCGCCATGGAAAAAAACTCCACGAATGGATTTTATTCCGCTTAACTTTTATGTGCTATCCGGCGTTTATTCAGTTTATGCACGCCAAACATCCTTAGATGTTACGAAGTGGGGCGGCATGTGCAGCACCGCCTCCAGCTACATACATACACACTACACAAATACACATATACAAAAAACACACATACATAAACACATTCCCACTTAACACTCATAGCGAAACTCTTTCAACAAACATTAATGCGTATGCATATACGCAATGAAACCTCAACGCGTAAAATAGACGAGAGGAAAAAACGGTATCAACCTTCATCGTACACACCGTGCCTGCGTTCGCTCGTTCGTTTGCACCTCTTTTCATATTCACTAGTCGGTGAACACCGGCAGCGAATCGGAATCGTGTTAATTGGAAAAGCAAACACCTGCGTGCGGTCGACAATAAATTTTCTGCTTTCATTTACAAATTCGGACTTTTTTTTTCAGCCGACGCTGGTTTTTCATCGCTTTAGCCGATTTTTGCCGTTATATTACTCATTGCTGACGAAAGAATTAATCATTTTCCAGCCTGGTTGGCGATAAAACAAAAAGTAAAACGCCTCGTTTTGCATATCGTTGTTTTTATTCGAGAAAGCATTTTGATATCGAAAGTTGGGGCCGAGTTTTTAGAGTACAGTCGTAGTAGCAGGCGTAGATCCGCCGTCGGTGTGAGTGAAATTTAATTTCACTTGAATCTTTTTCGCGCTGTTAGAAATATATTCACATTCACTCCGCGCCGGTACCGTTTGTGCAGCGCTTTCTGCTTTTGTTATTTCTGTAATGTACTCGTACAAATGCAAAAACTGGCGCTGCTGGTTTGCTGGCGTGAACCGTTTTTTTGTGATTAGTGTCGTAAGAGGAATACGGAGAATTTTAATCTTTTGATCATGATCATGTTGTGATCTTCTGTTTATGTTTTTTAGTACAGTTTTTTAAAGTTAATTAGTATGAAATATTTTAATGCAAGTTTTTAAAGACATTGAAGAGTTTTATTATGTGTGTGTGTGTTAAGGTTTATTTGTTCACGAACTGATCAAGAGGCTTGCCGTGGTTGACGTTTAGCAAAGCTCGCATGCCTTTAGGTGGTTCGTGGCATACTGTCGCAAATGCGGCGAAACAATTGTCGCAAGCCCTGCTTCTCTCTCCACGCGGTCAGCACGCCATGCATAATCACACCTTCCAATGATGTATTTATTTGTATAATAATGCGGGCTTACCGCTGCCACGAAGATCGAGAATGGGGACATGCTGAACAAATAAAGAATGAACTGAACAACTAAAATAATGAAATAATAAAACATATAAAATAAATCGCTCAATACTAAAATGGCCGAACAGACATTTATTTCAGGGATTAACAATGCAGTACCGTACAAAATCTGCTATATAAAGAAAGTCACGGGACCTACAAATTTATTCCGTTATTAACAGGTTTCCGTATAATACAGGTCAATAATATATAGCTATGTTTGTTTTGGAATACAGGGGGTAAAATGTCCAAAATGTGTTCTTTCGTGTGTATGCATAGAAAGGCTATTTTTCCGCACGTTGAAGCGGGTGGAAACAAGCATTTTGAAGTTAACGTGCGTAAAAATTGTTATGAGCTGTTTTCAACAAGCTACTTATGTAATGTATTAACGCACATTGTTTTAGTCGCCACTGTCTCCTGGTATTAAGATTTATGCATTAAGCCTATTTGTGAACAGAGATTATTCTTAGAGTAAGCGTGCTTTAACATCGTAAAGCATTCAATAAGATACTAATGAAACGCATACTTGTTTTCGTCATAGTCTTCAATTAATAAGATTTATACATAAAGGAGATGTTGGAAAAAAACATTTCCGAAAACATTCGAAACAAATTTCGAATGATACAAGTGTGTAAACGGATATTGATGCACTTGTTGCCAGCGGCACGGTCGTACCGATCCCAAAATCGCACACATTTGTATTGTTACATACTATTTATCAGTATACGTCGCGATAAAATCGCCAAAAACGAAATTTCGAGATTCCATTCCCTTTCCGTGTCGGGCAGGTTCCGCATAAGATCAAATCACATTACCTAAGTCACTTAATCCAGCATGTGAAAGTGTCAGAGTTATACAAGTTTGCAAGGCATAGATTACTAGATAATAATGGAAATTAAAATTTCAGTCATTTCCAAACCGTATCTGATCGTTTTTCTTAAATAATATCATCGGAAATATGAGAATATATTAGAGTATGTATCCGCCTTGGATAGATGACTACTTGGTCTCCCCAGTCAACAAGCGGCTGCGGCGCCGTCCGCGAACTCGTGACTTCGATTGCATATGTTGGGCGATTCGCTTGCAACGGAGTTCAGAACCGAGTAGTATCATCAGTAGCGAGAGCGGATCAGACCGGGAGAAAGTTTCTAATCCCTTACACCACTATGTGGTAAAAAAGGTTGTTGAAACGCATTAACAGGCATACTTGTTTTCGTCATAGTCTTCAATTAATAAGATTTATACATAAAGGAGATGTTGGAAAAAAACATTTCCGAAAACATTCGAAACAAATTTCGAATGATACAAGTGTGTAAACGGATATTGATGCACTTGTTGCCAGCGGCACGGTCGTACCGATCCCAAAATCGCACACATTTGTATTGTTACATACTATTTATCAGTATACGTCGCGATAAAATCGCCAAAAACGAAATTTCGAGATTCCATTCTCTTTCCGTGTCGGCCAGGTTCCGCATAAGATCAAATTACATTACCTAAGTCACTTAATCCAGCATGTGAAAGTGTCCGTTGTAGACAGTCCCCTGTCTACAACGTAGACAGACATGTTTTGCCCAAAAATGCTAATTTTGCTGACAATATTACAAAGTTGTAGAAAGAAAGTAAAATAAAATGCTGATGTCACGCGGCAATTAAAACTTTCAGGGGTACTTAAATTCAAATTAAAATTTAATTTGCTGGTTGTTTGCACATTTATTTAATTAACTCCACGAACTATTCCGTGAAAGTGAAAACTTGAAATTTAGTTTATTCCAAATTTACTTTAATTGCTTTAGTAATTGATTTTTTGTGACATTATCATATTTATTATGTGCAAACTTGAATAGTCAATGATTACATTCAGACCTGTGGGAGCATGGAATAAAATTAACAAATATCACTTAATGTTGACGTTGTATGGTATGTTGTATGTTGAGATTAAACGACGCAATAGCCACGCTATCATTAGAGATTAAGAAAATATTCTACTGCTAATTGTTTCAACAATCTGGTCCTACGCAGCAGATCAATTAAGGCTGCTGGCTAAGGCTAAGCACCGCACGTGCCGAGGCTCGAAGCGATGAGTAAGGTGCTGAAGGCGTAAATTCTTGAGCGTCTTTCCAGAACGTTTCGGAAAGTCGCTCAATGAAATCAAATATTCTAAAAAGCAAACTATTACGTGAAGAAAGTCCAATGATACAAATTCAGTTGTGCAAACTGCATAACTGCTATTAACAAATTGCTTTTATATAGAAAACACACGTTTACTTATTGCCTTTTAGCCATTTTAAATTTATTCATTTGAGAACCTTCTAGTACACAATAATGAACGAAACGCATTTTGCAAAAAATACATAAAAAGAAACGAACAATGTGATAAAAACTTCAAAGTAAAAAAATCAATGTATATTGTAATTGCTTTTACTCACAAAGAATCGCTTTTAACATATTTTAGACAATGTTTGTTACATAATATTTTTTAATTTACTAAATTTTATCCTTTTCCAATCTTTACCCTTTATTAAACTCTACACAGTAAAGTATAAAACATTCTGTTTAAAGAAAATATTAACAATTGAATTGAATTAATAATACTCCTGTCAAACGTCACGATAAATTACCTCCCCCTTACAATTGGGGTAGGTAGAACCATTCATAAGTAAAATAAAGCAAATTTACCCAGTATTCATCGTCAGAGAAACATGTCGCGCCAGCTTTTCCCAATCGTGTTTCTTATTTCCACTCGCATTTTCCGCGTCACTCGTTACTTTTCCCTCAAATGCATTATTATTCAAATTGAGGCTAACAGAAGCTGATGTATTTATTCAGTATCCCTTTCTCCAACGTCCCATTCACTACGGCACCCAAGGGAGTGCAAACAATGAGCGTGCTCGACAATGCTATCGCCATTATCAATATTCCATTCAAAGTGTCGCACTGCCGTCAGCGTCCTGCTGGAGTCTTACGAATATTGATTCCGTTACACATTTTTTCCCTGCCACGTTCGTCTATGATGCACAATATACACAACACGAAGCGTATATCGATGTTCATTTCCATTTCGGCAGCCAACTAAACATTAATAGCCTATGTCTAACATACTTGGTTGCCTATAATGTGCATGTGCGGAAGTAGGCAACCCCTTGACTATATGTAACGCGACGCTTAGTGGCGGTGGGTATTATTGGCGGCGAGGTTTTGTCTCGTCAGACGCAGCGGCAAACTGGTCGCTGAGAAGTGTATCGCATTTACATTGTCGCCGCAGCGTCATTTGTTTCGCTTTATTGTCCTACGTGGAGACAATAGATTTGTGCTTAACTTCGGATAGCGACCGGGTACGAATTTTCACGCTTTGTTTGCGCCCTGCGTTGGCTGGCAGTGTATTTGAAGTTCAGTTCTTACACATTTTCCGGCAGGATTTTACACCAACTTTACCTTTAAGTAACTTCTGAATAGGCAACGGTAGCGTGTAGTTCAAGCTTTGAAAAGAAACTTGCTTAAAAGCTCTTGAAAGTAATTAAAATTAAATTTTCTGGTAAAATTTAAGTTTGTTAGCTTTTGTCAATTTACGCTTGAATTATTTAAGTAGGAGATTTCTTTATAGATTGTAAGCTTCCATTTTTCATGAATTAACAGACTTGTAAAACAATGAATGTGGAGTTTAGAAGAATATATGAACAGTGGAGCCTGTCGTATTTGGAAAGGTCGTGCTTAACCTAACCCAACAATTTTGTCGTAGGTAATAGGTTTCCATATATTGAAGGTTATTACAAGTGAATACGATACAGCACTGGAAGGTATATGGCCTTTTTGGAAGTCGGAGGGGACCAAATGCAAAATTAGTCATTTGTACGACATTAACAATTGTCATTTTAAGTTTAGCTCTTGCTCATTTTCCGGCAGGATTTTACACCAACTTTACCTTTAAGTAACTTCTGAATAGGCAACGGTAGTGTGTAGTTCAAACTTTGAAACGAACCTTGCTTAAAAGCTCTTGAAAGTAATTAAAATTCAATTTTCTGCCGAATTAACAGACTTGTAAAACAATGAATCTCATTCTGTGGAGTTCAGAGGAATATATGAACACTGGAGCCTAACGTATCCGGAACGTCTGGGACCAAGCTAACCCAACCATTTCGTAGTAGTTAACAGGTTTCCGTATATTGTAGGTTATCTCAAATGAATACGATACAGCATTGAGAGGCACAAAATGCCAAAAAAAGCGTGAGTAGAATGAAGCATGGAAGAGTGGTGAAAGTGGTATGGGAGTGGTGAGCAAAGAATGGGGCGAGTGAATGTAGAATGAGTAGAAGGGAGGCTTATGAGGCTGTTGGTTTGTCAGAGACGATAATCAGGGAAATTCCAAAGAGAGAGGGAGTGCTAAAAGAGGTAGTACGGGTAAAATGCCGTGAGGTTGGGGAACAGAAGCGGCAGGAAAGCATTCGGAACAGCACTTACAACTAAACATACAGGCAGTTACAGACAATCAACCACAGACCAGCATATATAGAAAAAAGGGCAATGAGTGCGAAGAATAAACGTGTGATGGCAAGGACGAGGTGTGGATCCGAAGAGAAAAGAAGGAAAGAATGGATTAGGGATGAATATATGATGTGTGCACTATGTCCGGATGGGGTAGATACGTGGGAGAATATAATGAGGGAATGTATGGGTGTAAGGGATAGGTGGATAAATGGATGTAATTCTGTAAGCATGAATGCGAGAGAATGGTTGGATGAGGGAGGAGATAAATGGATGTGATTCTGTGAGCATGAATGTGAGAGAATGGTTGGATGAGGGAGGGGATAATGTGGAGTTGGTAAATCAAATTATAAGGAAAAAGGGCAAAAGGAAGTCAATGGTTGTGTCGTCTCACTCGAGTATAATTGGTTTCTGGTATGATTCTAACAAGGGGAGTGTTCCAATTGTCCAACACCAAATTCAATGAAACTTTTTGTACGTATAGTACATATATAGATATAATTTGTGTTAACGGGATTTTATGTCGTTTTGAGCCGTTTGCTCAAACATAATTTTCAAAGTTTGCCATAAATGGAGCAGTACGTTCAGCTGTATCGCTCACGTGGTGTAATCGTCAGAGTGCTTGCCTTCTGACCCAAGGTTCGCGGGTTCAAATTTTGTCTGCGAGCCTTCTTTTCAAATTATATATTTAACAAATAATTACATAACAATAAATATGATCGCAAGTACTTCGCAACAGATCCTTGTAAGCGTATATCCATTTTCAAGCAAATGTGGTCTACTACATCTAGAAATACTTTTTATGCACTTCAAATTATGGGAAGCTCCCTTAAGATAATCTTACATTCCTCTAATTGTATTCACCATTTCCGAAATTTCCCACATTTTGCTAATTTAACTATGAAACTAGCTAATTTAATAATGGAACTAGCCGTAAGGTAACCATGATTGCACAATGTGTGGGGACGTTCCCACCGATTCTATCTCACATAATTGGTCATTTGTACGACATTAACAATTGCCATTTTAAGGGTCAACTAATTAGCTGAAATTTCACGATGGTTACAATGATAAGTAAAATTATTTAAAATAATTGAAAAAAGTTAAAGACGCACTTTTTCCTTCGAATTTCACATGTCTCATTAATTATGTATTTTGTTGATAAGGAAGTGATAAAACTGCTGTTACGATGGTCTAAAAGTTCAGTTTCTATAAAAATGGCAATTTTCACGTTTATAGCGTTGTTAACATTACTGTAATTAACCATTTGTTTTCTCATTTTCAACTCATAAAAGTGGCATTTCAACCGTAAATAATTTTAAATTCCTGTAATTATTGCGGAACAAAGAGGTCTTTGTTTGAAACATCTATTCCTTTTTTATGAAGAATCAATTTGAGACTTCAAAAAGTCTATACTCAGGTTAATAAGAAGATTCTGTATAAGAAATTCTGTCTTCATTGTTACGTATTTTGAATGATACAGGGCCTAAAAATGGAATTTTAACATAGATTCTATCGCATGGTTCCGGAGTGGATGGGAAGAAGAGGTTTTGTGTTGTTAATTTTAAAATTTTTATTTAATAAACCGTCTACCCAATAATCTCTATATCCATTGTTACCGGCGATATTGTTAATTGTGCTAAGTTCTAACTTGAAGTTTTCGGGGGAGAGTGGGGTATTAACTAACCTATGAATTAAACAGTTAAGGGACGCTAATTTAGTTGTAATTGGGTGGAATGAACCGTATGGAATTATGCAGTCCGTGGCGGTTGCTTTCCGGAAGATGGAAAATTCTACCTTATTCGCTACTCTTTTTATAGTCAAATCAAGAAAGTTAATTGATTCCTTGGCTTCTCTCTCCATTGTGAATGTTAAACAGGGGTCGCGTGAATTTAGCAAATTGAGGAATTGTACTAGTTGCCGATTAGTGCCAGACCAGATGCAAAAAAAAACATAATCCACGTACCTATACGATTTTACGATTTTACTAATTAGAGGATTGCCTGATGAAAATATTTTTTTTGTTCAAAATAGTCCATAAATATTTCAGCAAAGAGTGGAGACAGGGGTGAACCCATTGGTAGTCCGGTGAGTTGTAGGTATGTGCAATGGTTAAATTTAAAATAATTGAATTCAGTGCAAATGTCAATCGTTTCTTTAAATTCATCCGCGTTGTTAATGTTGTATGAAGCGATTCGATTTGCAATTATGTCGATGATTTTATATACGCGTACTGATGGGAACAGGTTTTTTACATCAAAGGACACAAGACTTCCGCAATGAACTAATCATGAACTTCCCAACAACGCTAATCAGACATAGTTTGATACATCTACATGTCTCGAAAACCCTCTACAATCCGAATTTACAGGCCTAGACAAATTTAAATAAGTCATGAGTTCGTGAGACTTGTTTAATGTTATAAATATTTAAAACAAACTTAAAAAGTTTTCGAGTTTGCGATTGCAGTTGGCAGAAGTGAATTTCGTACTGAATAAGAGAACATCATTGCACGGCGCAACGGTCGCGGTGATGCCGTTTGACTTGCATTTGCCTGCAACTTTAAACAGTACACGAAAGTGTTACGTAACAAAGTCGCACACGGTACGAATATGAGCGACATTATCTGTTTGTTTCGAGTTATTCTTGTTTTATGCACCGCGTCGTTTATGTTTTCCCGGTTTATGCTCGTACTGTTTTCTGTGTATGTGTAGTTTTACCTGCATGGTAAGTTGTCTGCTGGATAACCGGTTCAATTAAATCGTAATCTGAACATTTACTGTTCACGGTTGGATCGTAAATAACAGTTTTGCTTATTCTGATGAATTACTGTACAAGGTCGAGTTTAATGTATCGTTCTGTCGACATGCTTGTTAGATAAAAATTAGATAAAAGTGCGAAAGGAGAAAATGGTTATGAAATGAATGTTTGATGAAAATTTTCGTAAAAGATGTTTCTCGGAAATTATAAACATTTCAGGATACAAAGGTTTCTGGAAGAATAAAATATTAAAAAAAAATATTTTTTTCTCGATTACTTGTAGAAATGTCATAGTTTGATAAATCTATTCATATTCGTATACGGGAATATTTTCAGTACTTTAAAAAGTAGACAACCTTTATTGGCACATGACCTTCCCCCCCCCCCCTCCATTACTTACATTTATTATAATAAGTAATAAGTAAAACTTAACAAACTAAATACTATCAAACAAAAATTGATTAAATAAATATCATTTCACTTCAAATAACCTTTAAACCTTTAAACATCAATAGTGCTTCTCAATATTTTCTTGGTGCGGCGCTGGTACGTTTTGGTTACTGGTTACGTTTTGGTGCGTTCGTAGAAACGCCATAGTTTGATAAACTTTTCCATTTTTTGGCAATGATGGAGATATATAAGGAATTAAAACACGCGCAACCCTCGATAAGCGCGGCTTTATAAAACGCGGTTTTTGTTACCGCCGACGAAAACATTGAGATGTGGAAGATTGCGCGCCAATTTTTTTTCTAAGTCGCTGATTCTCAACTGTTTAGTTGCTGGGCACTTAACGATTTCGTAAGAATTTATGATAGATTCTGTTAATTTGAAATTTGGAGAAATGTCATAGTTTTATAAATCTATTCATATTTCGATGGTTGAAGAGGTGTGGCCGGAGCAAACCGGAGGGAACAGGTTGTCGGGAGGAGACCCTGGTTCTTTGGGGATAGGCGCAGAAGCGGAAGTGAGAAGGCATTGCTCACAAGGGCTAGTTGTGGCTCTAAGCAGAGAGGCAGAAAGCTCTGGATGGGGCAGGAATACATGATGTGGGCATTTTGTATGACAGGCGTAGTCATATGGGAGCACCTGGCAAGGGACTGTGATGGTCTGAAGCAGGAATTGATAGGCTCCCAAGGAAGAGGAAGAAATATTGTCGGAAATGGCTGGAGGAAAGGGGGGAGAGCTAGCTGTCATCACAAAAATGTTGTTGGAAAAGAAAATGAGAAGAGCGATTCTGCGTTGATAGCTGGACTTTTATAGATATAGTTTGTAAATGAATTACTTATTGTATTGTGTTATGTTGTTATTATTTATTTATTTAATTTCATAAGAGGGTAATGGTTATCCTGAGGCTGGAATGCCAATAAATGTTATGTGTACATATATTCATATTGCGGCAATGATAGAAATATATTTAGTAGTCTAAATATCTTTTAAACCAGTGGTTCTCAACCTTTTTTATTGAGGCATACTTTGAACGATTTCGTACGTTTGTAGAAATGCCATAGTTTGGTAAACTTTTTCATATTTCTGCAATGATGGGAATACTTTTAGTAACTGAATCACACGCAACGCTCGATTAGCATGACTTTATAAAACGCGGTTTTGGTTACCACCGTCGAAAGAAATGAGATTTGAAAATTTGCGTTCCAATTTTTTTACATCACTGATTATCAACTATTTTTGGTGTAGTTCGTAAGTAAGTATGGTTGATGCTATTAATTTGAAATTTCATATCTTTATAGGATTCATCTATTCATATTTCATCAATGATGGAAATGTTTGTAGGAATTTAAAAATATGTGTTTCAAGAAAAGGATTCTTGAAAGAAGAAAAGATTTTTGCTTTTCCTCTTTTCCAAGTGCTATAAAATTTATCAAATCGAATATAATGCAATTTACGATGTAGAGAGAAAAGCGTCGACTTTAAGAAGCAAGTTTTTTATTAAATGTTTTCAGTTGATTTAATTTTACGCCCCACTTTTTCTCGTTCATCCAATCAAATTGAAAATATCCAGTACCTTTTTGATTAATTTTAATCATCATTATTGGGCGAGATTTTCTGAATATTCTCACTGGCTCCTTAACGCTTACTAACAAGGAGAGTGTCTCAATTGTCCGGCACGGAATTTAATGAAAACATGTTGTACAGATATATAGATAATTTGTGTTAACGGGATTTTTCGTCGTTTTGAGCCATTTGTCAAAAAAATCAAAGTTTGGAATATATTGTGAACAAGAACGCTGCGTGCCAGGGTGACGAAGGGCTCTAGGAGTCTCGTTTGGAAACGACGGGTTGTCTAACCGTCGGCGTTCGAGATAAAGATGATGAAGGCACAGGAGTTTTAATTGGTAGATGGCTGAAAATAAAAGCAAAAAGAAGACGCACGCTGATACAGACAAGTAACACAATTGACTTTATTCGATAAATACCAAGATGGAGGCGTGGGAGCTCTGTGGTACCAGGATTTAACGTTGTAACTGTTTCAAGTTACCCGTCAAATTTCTCTTCACAAAAGGACGATAATCGAGCAGTCAAAAACTGGTTCAAGACGACCTCACTCTACGGTGGTTCAGTCGCCAGTCCTGATCCTTGCACAGCACGAAGCCTGCCTGACGATCGGCGCAGGTGCGCATCCTAAGTGCGCGGCGCAGGCGCAGTTCAACATCAAATAAGCGCGGCAGTTTCGAACAGCAAGCATTTTCGCTACAATTGCTTTAACAGCAACATTCGCACATATCGTGGCGCAGTCGTCAGGGCGCCTACATGTTGATCGAACTTGGCAAACAGCTCAAAACGACGAAAAATCTCCTTCTTCGTTCACCCATCTTGTCGTACACTGGGCATAGGCATGTGGCCTGTCATTCTTCCAGAATTATTTCTGGGTAACTATGAGCATATTAATTCACTGTGGGCAGATTGTTAGCCTTGCCCAGAGTGAAGAAAACTTTTACAACGACAACCACAGATTTTAATGTGGTTGTCGAAGCTAGTAGCACCAGGATGTCACGAAAAATCTTGTTAACACAAATTATTTCTACACGTACAAAAAAATTCATACAATTCCATGAGGGACAATTAAGACACTTTTTTGTAAGACTTATAGTTTATACTCATTCTAAAAATAATAAGAAATATGTTATTTCCACATTTACAAAAAATTTGCATGTTTGTTCAACTGAACAAATATTTATTTAAATTATATCGGTCACTCTATCCATATTCAATTTAATCAGTAAATTGAAATTCTCTATTCTGACACAAATACATCATATTTCAGCAATTCGATTAAACTGATACTATGTAAATATCGAGGATTTCGAGCATCATCAATTAATCAAATATTTAATTTCCAATCGTATTCGCAATACTAATAACGCGTAAATCACAGTCATTTATTTAAAATTTAGCAATTTTATTGTTTATTAACGTAGCTAACTGCTACATACCGTAAATTGGTTGGTAGTTACACGCAGATTATTCGCTATGATGGATTAAAAGAAGTAATTTAAACAATTATGTCAAATTGAGGCGATGAAATAACTTCAAGGCCCAGGCATTTAGTTTTCAATGTGCTGCAATTGATAATTATGCGGTTGTAGAAATCCGAATTGGAAATATTACTCACAATTGCCGCGAGTTTCGTTTTGCACATTGCAATAATACCTTTAATGATATTCGATAAATGTGAGGTGCATCGTATTTGTAGAATGGTCGCACATTCACATTCAGATGCAACTGAAATCAGTAATGTGCGAATTTCAATCTATTTCAACGCCGGCTATTTCATCGCGTGTGTGCGTATGTGTGTGTGTGTGTGTGTATGCGCTCGTGCGAATTATGTGCATTATGGTAAAATCTCTATAGCTGCGCACACAAGTTGAATCAATTCCAGCATATTAAACTGTTCCGATTGACAGCACCTAATGCGATTCGCTAATTAGTACGAGTATGCAGACGTCTCTTTAGTGTGGCGCATTCTCGAGGGGTTTTGTGCATTTCATCCATTATGTAGATTCTATTTGTACCCACGTGATAGTTTGATAAATGCGACAAAATGAAAACGTTGAATTGGATTTTTGGTTTTTATTTTGTTTAAAATCGTATCAAATAATGAACTCTCTATAGGTCTATAGAGTTTTTTGCTTTGAAAGTGAAATATTGAAATGTTTGGATGGATTTTTTTAATGTAAATATAGAAGGTTTAGTTTTCTATTATGTGAATAAACCAGAAAATTTCGAAACTATCATAGTTTTATTGAAATATGTACTTTAAATTGCAAGGGGTTCAATATCTGGAATATTGAATTACTTGATGTACGGACGAGAGGTAACTTTGCGTCCTACCTCGAATTTGCATTCCGGCAACATCCAAGTAGAGCGTCCCGCGAAGAAGTCATAGAAGGGTTTTCATGATTTATATGTCGAGGTCCAACAGCGACTGAAGCGCGCGACGGCGAGATGTCCGCTTCCAGAGGTTTGGAAGCGAAACTACGGTCTCTCCAGTGCTGCGGACTATTTCAATGCCAAGTTGACTCCTAAGTTTGTTGGTCCCTTCACCATAGTGAAGGTTGTATCTGCTTGGACCTATAGTCTGATCAATGATCAGGGAAAGGATTGTGGGGTTTGGCACGCCAAGGATCTGAAAACGTATCCACCAGATACTAACCACCCACAATCGGACTGATTTTCTTGTTTGACCTACGGCTTGTTTAACCGAACAATCCCAAATACCACTGAAGCGGAGGGCAGAAAGAACAAGTTGTAGAGGCGTTATGGTACCCCCAGCACTGCTGAACTTTAGATGCCCTGGCTTTCTCGCACGTATTAACTCCCAATTGCAACTCAAATCCGTATACAACTGGACACGGGCTGTATCCCGAATGTCCGAAACTGACTTATCCTCTTGACTTTTCAAGAATGTTTGACCGCACCTTCATTGTTAAGTTAATCTTTTACAACACGGACAAAATAATATACACACTAGGTGTTTCAAACCCGTTTTTTTACCTGGCCGAGAGAGAGAGAGAGAGAGAGACTGCGCATCGCGCTCTCTTTCGCTACCACCCGGCATTGAAAATACGCGGAATTAGGAAATTATCGTGAGTAAATACCAGCGATTAAGTGAGTAAAGAAGTATGCGTAGGTTCTGTGTAGTTGCCTGACATTTTTAAAAGGATTAATATATTTTCCTCGATAAGTAAGTTTCCAGCTTCTAACTAGATAATCTTCTAGGCTGCTTGATTCAAGGCTGGACAACATCTGGTGCCTGGCATATCTTTCTTAGGGGTTGGAACATCACCTATCCCCTTTTAATACATAAGATATGACAAAGAACTTTAGATGCCCTGGCTTCTGCATAAAATCGCAGATATTGTCGCTCTTTCGCTTTCTCGCACGTATTAACTCCCAATTGCAACTCAAATCCGTATACAACTGGACACGGGCTGCATCCCGAATGTCCGAAACTGACTTATCCTCTTGACTTTTCAAGTATGTTTCACCGCACCTTCATTGTTAAGTTAATCTTTTACAACACGGACAAAATAATATACGCACTAGGTGTTTCAAACCCGGTTTTTTTACTTGGCCGAGAGAGAGAGAGAGAGAGACTGTGCATCGCGCTCCCTTTCGCTACCACCCGGCATTGAGAATACGCGGAATTAGGAAATTATCGTGAGGAAATACCAGCGATTAAGTGAGTAAAGAAGTATGCGTAGGTTCTGTGTAATTGCCTGACATTTTTAAAAGAATTAATATATTTTCCTCGATAAGTAAGTTTCCAGCTTCTAACTAGATAATCTTCTAGGCTACTTGATTCAAGGCTGGACAATATCTGGTGCCTGGCATATCTTTCTTAGGGGGTTGGAACATCACCTATCTGCTTTTAATACCTAAGATATGACAAAGAAACCACGAGGCAATGATACGCGCGTGACACAGCGGCCGCCGACGTGCTGGCGTGACAAGCATGGCACAGTTCGGGCGAAGGGCCAAACTGTTCAATGTCGGGTGGTAGCAAAAGAGAGCGCGATGGACAGTCTCTCTCTCTCTTTTAATATCGCTGTCAGTTTTTGAAAACATTCAGTCTCTTTATTGCATACTTGAAACTCCGACATTCGTATGTTTATTGGGTTTTACAATTTTACAGCCTTAACAGTGCGTTCGGGAATATGGGCATCTCGCGTGTAGTTGTTTAACGACCAGCCGCACCAAGATAGTGTCACAATCTTGCTTATCGCTGGAAAGTTCCAGCAGTCAACAGGCCTGCGTATCAGAGCGTCTTCGTTTTGGAAGGCGAAGATTTAGGCGATTCCACGTAATGTGGTAACCCGTTGCGGAGAATTCCACCCATCTGCTTAGCTTCGCTGTTTCTCTACCCAAACAGACTCTTTGTCAGTTGGCAAAAACGTTCAAAGTTGCTCAAATTACCATGCATGCACTATCCATGCACTAATCTACAGAAGAGTTCTTGAAAGGAATTAATGGAGAGGACTGTAGGTTGTTGGTAAAACATGTTGATATTTTGATGGGAAAAACACGATTTTTGTCACTGTTTTAAAAGTTTAATTGATAAATTGTAATGTTTTTTTTTCTTCAATTTTTGTGTTTTTGCTCTGCAAAATTTGATATATCCACTTGTCTCGGTAGCCATTACTGTTCGCGATATGTAAAATATTGTTAAATTCTGAGTCATAATTGGCTTTTGTTGATGAGCCGATGAATCAAAGCATTGGATGCAGATAGCTTAGTGGACATGGGGTGGAAGGACTTTTGGCTCATTAGTACCCGACGATGCCTAACGGCGAAATGTACATCGTACCATTTATCAATTAAACTTGTAAAACAGTGACAAAAATCGTGTTTTTCACATCAAAAAAAAATTCTTGAAAGGAACTTCAGCCCTCAGGTTTAGGGCTAAATTATGGAATGTTTCTTGAAAGCAACCACGTCTTCGTCTCACTTCTTGCTGTTGGAATTTAAGTAAGCGAGAACCGAACTGAAGTGTCGAACTGTCTGAAGTGTATTTTCAAAAAGAACTCTTGGTATTTTGAGAGAATAAATAATTGTGAAAATGCGCTTAGAAAGAACAATTTAAAAAATACGAAATAACCAATGTAAATATACGAACCAAATAATGTTGAAATCGCTAAAAAGGGGCGTTAGAAAATCGCACATGCAGGGTCACGCAGGGAAATTATCTTTCGCTTGCCGTTACTCGAGTGATATATTGCCTACACGCCGCAGGCACGTAGCAGACACCAACACACTCCAGCCGAAACAGAAGGTACAGGACCCATTGACCATACCTTCGTATCGCCATCACGATCACCATATGTGTGCAGCACACAGCAGTGCATTTTTGCCATACGCCGTATTTGTTCCCTGCCGCATACCACGCGCATCCCATAACTCAGCCGACACCGCCGAAGAAGAATTACCGCCGCACAAATACAATACGCGGTAATTGCTACTTAAATCCGTCGAAAAACCACACTCCTTTGTCTACTTCCTCGTAGGCTACCTTTTTTCTATGGGCAACGACATAGTCTAATTCTTCTCTTACAAACAAATGCATCGGCTGATGCTTGCGCAATTATCAGCGCAAATTAAATTCATTTAGATACTAATGGATCTATATATTTATCAATACGAGAAATATTGATAAAAAATAATGTTTTCAACCAATAAGTCACCAATCTAGACTAGGCTTGTCAAAAAATAGGGAAACACGAGTTTCCGGGTTTTCGGGTTTTGTCAATCTGCGGGTTTATTCTGTTACGGTTTTTTTCTGTGAAAGTCCGGGTTCAAAATCCGAACAAATTCCCGTTTACAGCACCCCCAAATGTAATATAAAAGATTATACGCATGAAAGTTATTTTATTTCGTCAAGTATCAACAAGCCCTCGCGCACTCGCGTCGATTTCGGTTCAAGAAACAGGACATTCAGCATCAACCAGTAGTGGGACGCAACCGCGTCGATGTTGGTTTTGGAACGCGATACTTTCAAGATCAGTTGATTCTGGTATAGAAACCGAAACGTTTACAAAAATCCGAGTTACACCCTTAAAAGTAAAAACCCGGTTTAACCCGAAACTGACAAGGCGAAAAACCGTGTAACCCGGAATTGTCGAGTACTCTTGACATGCCTACTCCAAAGAATTATATTCGCTTGAAGAAATAAAAACTTGAAATTTCGTCACTACTTAGCATAAATGTGAATACCATTATTTTTCATGGAAATTACGCTAAAATCACACGAGTTACAAGCTGCGTAAATACTAGCAATGAAGTCATGAATGAATGCAGTTCGTGTGCAACTTGGCAGTAGGCCCCTGTGAATTGATGGCGAACTGTGAACGACATTACGGATTCTCGGTGCGCTGCTCGTCGGCCTTTTTTTGCAGCAATGCGCCGTGTTTTTCTAATACATGCGCATTTAGATTGAATGTTCTGCAGGAAGTCGCCGTCGACTGCGACCGCAGGAAGTGCATTATTAATAATTGTGTGGAATTAACACGAGCATTTATTGCTGCTGCAGTCTACCTTAAAGAGTCGTATTTTAATGAGTTTGCGGCTTTTTGCTGGAAGTTGGTCAGTTGTACATGCGCTACAAGAGGTTGGTCACGACGTACGAGTCAAAGGTAAAACTTGTTTTAAGTGTGGCTTGTCTGGCAAATACTTGTGGATTGTTTTCCTTATATTGTATGCAAAACGAAGTGGAGAACATTGTCGACGAAAATGGCGTCTAACTGTTTGACGGTAATTAACATAGTTTGATATGTTAGTAGGCAACACAAAATACACCTTTGTCTGTAGAAATTGGTTGACTTAAGGGTCAAGAAAAACAGCAGATGACACAAAGTGTCAAGGAAAAATGTCTGTAAATGTTTTTTATTTTTATTTTTAATTACTGAGGATTGTATAAATATCAATGAATTATCAAAGTATTGAATAAAAATATCGTTACGGGTTGGTTTGTGGAAAGTGATAGGATTGAAGGACAGATGGCACTGCTGTTTTTTAGCTACGCTCACAGCTTGGGAGGTAGTAGAGAACATACGTCAGCAGTAATGCCATCTGTGTTTCAATGTTATCCTTGTGTTTTACCACACATATAAGACAATATATACATAAATAACTTCTTATTCTTGCTGATTTATGGCTCTTGGCAACAAGGCTCTCTGAACCAGAAATAACTCCACATTAAAGATTATGTATCAACTTAAACTGATGACATTACTGACAGCAGAACGGCAAAAGTATGAGTGAACATTCAAATAATAACATGACATGAAATTTTAAAAGATGATTTATATGAAAATTCAAAGAAGGATTCAAAAACTAGAGGGGTAGCAGAAGCTAGCACCTAATTTAAATTTAATGAAGGAGAAAGCCCTTGATTCAATAAATTATTATACAGAATATCTTGATTAATTTTGTTAGAGTTACATCCAAAAAAATTATGATTTAAATTGCCGATTTCCCCACAGTCACACACATTTGAATCCCGCCTGCCTATTCGAAATAAATAAAGTGGTGTAACTGAAAACCCTGGCAAAAGACGGCATTTAAAAGAATAAAAGGCTCTACTCATGTCCTTAGCCATATTAAATGTTTTGGTCTCACCGCTATATTCAAAACCGTGTTTTTTGAGACCGCGTTAATCGAGGATTACTTGTACATGCACGGAGATCGACGGACATCATTTTCAGCATTTACTGCAGCCATTACCAGGTATATCTGTAACAATAAACTGTGTACTAAGCCAAGAAAATAATTTAGCCCGATTTTTACTTTGGAAAATAAATTCATAAAATTAATTTTTACTGCTTACAGAAGAAACTACGAAAAAAATGTTTCGAACAAATCTTACTCACTTTTAGTCGGAAAATTCGAATCTTCATTAAAAAATAGGAATACCCATTTAAATTTTAAAAATTACCCCCACCCCACCCGCTGGGTGTGGAGTTGGGGGACTGAGTACGATGCTACAATCATATTTTCCCCATGGAATGGTTACTTTTTGATTACCTACAATTTTTTCGTAGAGGGCATAATTCTCGAGGTATTTAAAGTTTTCAATACTTATCTGGGAGTAATTTTATGTGCCAACGGAAAACAAGCGGCCGAAATAAACTCGAGAATGGAATCAACCAATAAGGCGTATTACGCAATGTGTAGGCACATTCTAAGAAACAAGGAAGTGACTAAAGGTACCAATATTAGAGTTTACAAGGCAATTATCAGGCCAATCCTCACATACGGCGCAGAATCATGGATATTAACCCAACAAAAGCAAGGCAAGGTAAGGGCAGTTGAAATGAAAGTAATGAGAAAAATCTTAGAGGTCACAAGAATGGACAAAATTAGAAATGAGAGTATAAGAGAAAAATTAGGCACTGAAAGTGTTGCGAAATACATTGAAGAAAAACAACTAGGATGGTGGGGCCACATGGTTAAGATGAGTGAGGAAAAGCAAGCTAAGAAGGTATGGGAGGCGAGAAAAATCATGAAGAGGAAACGGGGAAGACCCAGGAAGAAATGGGACCAGGAGATTGAGGAAAACCTGCTGAAGAGGGGTTTAAATGGAAAAGAAGCATAATTGGGGTCGTTATACTCGAAAGTAATTATAGTAATAAATGCTGGTCACTTGTACTAATCACAGAAAACATTGGTCACGACTTTATGTCAAGTCAGAGGTAAAACCTCAAGTACTTCTTTCTTTATAGTCTCTTCTTTTGCATCTTTGGCATCGTTCTGCATGACATACCACCGAAATCCTTTACCGTTACCCCAGTAAAACCTGCTACTACCGCATCGAAATACAAGGCTGGAAAATGATCGAACGTTCAATATTCGCAAAGCAAAGAACGCGGCGAAACATGGAAACGTTTGATGTGTGATGATAGTTGATTTATCGTCGATAAAATCTTTTCGTCGTTGAATATGCTGCGTTTAGTACTTATTTAAGCATTGGGAAAACGCTTCGCATTCATGTTCATTTATTTGGATATGTTGATAGACACATCGAATTTATCCGAATTTAGCCGTTGGCGTGAGAATTGAATGGCTTGCGTTCAACTATGACGTTTTATTTCTCCTTCACAGCCTGGCATAAATCAATTGAATGCCTATTTATGGTTGACACGTGCGTTACATAGAATGTTGCGTTGGTAGGCAACTAATTATACACTCTAAGAGATGCTCTTTGATGATGCACTGTAAGACTGGTTGCATACAATGGCAATAGATTTTCTCATCGTTGGATATTAACGTAAGCGTATGATTGGCAGTTTGTTGATTCACTGTGTGCAATTGTATGAAATTGCAAAGTAATTATGTAATGTGCGGTTTGGTTGTTCGATTCGAGTTGATCGTAGGTCGTGATTACGGCGGGTTGGCGAAAAGCACGTTTGGGAATTGTGCAAATTATTTTTGCGGACCTGGACCCGGTGATGTTGAACTCTTGAATCCCACGAGTTTATTAAGTGACAAATTGTGATTACTAACGCTGTTACAAAGTGTTTATTAGGCTTTTATATAACATGTTATTACCGTCTATAAATTTTAATGAACAAGGACGCAAACCTCATTAGACGGTCAAATAATGTTATGGAAATGGGTTTTGTCAATAGCTGAACAATTCAAGAATATTCTCTGAAAATTTCAAGTTGATAGCTCCCAGTTTTACAAAGTTATAGCTTATAATCCACATAAAAATGTATTCTTAGGTTTACCTAGTCATTTCAAAACTTTTTCCTCGCAACATCGTTTTTGACTTTGCGTACATGATTGCGAAAATTCTTCTGCACTGATTTGGCTGAGTGATGAATCATTTTATAGATAATTAAATTATCTAGAATATGACGTCAATATTTTTTTGAAATATTATAAGTTTATATTTTTTTCGTATTTTTAGTTGAATGTTTAACCGAAAAATGCAATTAACATTTAAAACTGTTTAGAAACAAACAATTTTAAGATTTTCTTCAAAATACTCGACGTCATATTCAAGCTTATTTTATATGTTTTGCAAGTGTTCTATAGTTTTTCGTTTTTAGCCAAAATTAAGGACGGTAGAGTGTACGCAGCTGAGCAACTCAAAAATGAGGTAATGTACTGTTAACTTAAATATCGATAATTTTATGTGAAAAAATACAATATGCTTATGAATTATGCATTAAATTGTGAACAAAAATTTAAAGTGTTTTGAGAAATAGTATTTGAGATTTACGAAGTAATAGCTTATAATCTACATAAAAATGTATTCTTAGGTTTACCTAGTCATTTCAAAACTTTTTCCTCGTAACATCGTTTTTGACTTTGCGTACACGATTGCGAAAATTCTTCTGCACCGATTTGGCTGAACGATGAATCATTTTATCGATAATTAAATTCTCTAGAATATGACGTCAATAATTTTTTGAAATATTATAAGTTTATATATTTTTTCGTATTTTTAGTTGAATTTTTTAACCGAAAAATGCAATTAACATTTAAAACTGTTTAGAAACAAACAATTTTTAAGATTTTCTTCAAAATACTCGACGTCATATTCAAGATTATTTTATATGTTTTGCAAGTGTTCTATAGTTTTTCGTTTTTGGCCAAAATTAAGGACGGTAGAGTGTACGCAGCTGAGCAACTCAAAAATGAGGTAATGTACTGTTAACTTAAATATCGATAATTTTATGTGAAAAAATACAATATGCTTATGAATTATGCATTAAATTGTCAACAAGAATTTAAAGTGTTTTGAAAAATAGTATTTGAGGATAAAATCATGAAAATTATGTACTTTTTCACCTGATAAATGAAGTTAGACGCTTAAGAGTAAAATCTGTGTTCAAGAAGTTGCCTAGTCTTCCATTGCTTAACAGGTTTGATTGATTAATTGATTAATGAATATCTTGAATCATGGTAGAAGTTTAAAATGCTACAATTTCATAGTTGTTAAACATTTTTAACAAATTTATAATATATATGATTGGAAACTAGAAATATGTGAGTTCCGTTTTCAACGGAAACTTTTCGAGTGATTCTCTTCCACAAATAATAGCCTTTAAAAAGTTAATTTTCTATAGATAAACGTCCACAACATATGCCGATATTATTCATATTAGTTATGGTGTATAGGACACGAACATATTATGTACGTTCCAATGAAGTTTTTCTACAAAAATACAGTTTTCTAACAGGGCTTTTTTGTGTATCGCGCAAATAGAATATTGAATACAATAGCTAAGGTTAAAAATACGTGAAACTGTTGAAAATACGTGAAACACATGCCACTTCGAAATGTGATAAGTAAAGCATGTTCTATTGGAATTCACAAGTAATTATATTTAACTATACGATAATTAAACGATATAATACCGAAACTTGTTTAAAAACTTAAAGGATTCGCCCATATTAACGGTGTAAAATTGTAATGATGTAAAAAAGCGGATTAGTTATGGTTATAAAACATACTTGCTTTTTCAGTGTAACATATGACCCGCGGGTGACCTATTTCACGTGACCCACATGGGCCTCAACTCAAGCGGGATCTATCGAAATTTTAAGAAATAGACTAAACCCCTCATGAAAGAAGACAGTGGCGCCGCGCCGTGACCGTTACTCTAACAAGCGATTTACCCTCCGTAAAGAAGTTATCACTTCAAAAGTGCATAGTATACAATAATCAAAATGAAAATAGCAACTAAAACTGTTCGAGCCACTTGAAAATAATGTTAGTAAACCATAAACCATTTGAAACCATCGTAATTGTATATTATGAATCATACGTGTGATGTATACTTGTAAGAGGACGTGTAAAGTGCACTGATCGCGAATTCGTGATCTCCAGACTCCTCCAGACTTGAGAGAAGCGCAGAAAAGCCCCGCTGAGCGACGGTGCAAATTGGAAATATTGACCCGAGAAGTGCACGAGGCATACGTGAACATACTGCACATATCGTTAGGCTCTCGTAAGTGAAGCAGCGGTGAATTAAGCAAAAGCACTTTATTATGACAAGCACACGCGTGAACTTGCGCACACTCGTTGCTTTGGCAATGCGCCGTTAACGTGGGTTTGGCTGGCCGACCTTTTGTGCTTTTTCCTGCCTCATCGCGTCGGCCTGCTGCCTGCAGATATGATGAACTCTCTTTGATGTATTGCACGGTCGTACGTCGACTACGACAGCGTGTAACTACGTGCCAGGAGAGGATAGGATGAAGTGTTCCGGATGATGTCGCATTGTCATCGCGGTGTTACGCATGCACGCGCATGTGTTGCATGTGCAAGCCATTGCCAGCGTGCTGATGTGTGAAGATTACCCTCGCGGAAAAGTCAAACAGTCAGAGATGAACGTGAGCCCGACACACCCAGGTGATGGACGCCGCGAGCATCTCGCACGTACGTCCAGGAAAATTGGTTTCAAGATGCACACATGTGGGACGAATTCGGTCGGCATGAGCGTTATTTCTATCTTTGGCGATGTACATCGATCATATATCATACTTTACTGCCACCATTTATCCATGTATCATTATTTTCACTTAAGGGAAATGTGATAACTAAAAGTGACATTTTATGGTGGCAAATGTATATTTCATTTTGAAAATTCACTGAAATAGAGTGAAAATCATTTAAAGTTAAACATTTATTACTTAAGTACGTATAAAATAAATATATGGTATCATTTTACGATGTTTCTTAATTTTTAGGCTCATTTTTATTGTACGATACAGACGGTTACGTAAACTATGATTTTGATGGGACAACTATATCCTAAACACAGCTTTTAAGATGTAGCAAATAAACATTCATCAACATTGTATAATATTGAATATTAAGAGTCTATACTAAGATTTAACGTGGATCAGAGCGAAAGAAAAGTGGGGGAAGTTGTGGGGAGGCAACTGTGACGTGGTGATGCGAATATGGGATGGATGTGTGAAGCCAATTTTAATGTATGGAGTGGAGGTATGGGGTATATATAAGTGGAAGCGGCTGGAAAGAGAGCAAGGATGGTTCCTGAAGGATCTAATGAGGTTAGAGAGGTCGGCACCGAATTATATAGTCCTTCAGAATACCGGCAGAATGAGTGTGTTAATTTTTTATTTATTCAACAACCTGTTTCTACCACATAGTGGTGTAAGGGAATAGTAACTTTAACCAGGTCCAATCCGGTCTCGCTACTGATGGTTCTGCTGTGAACGCTTTTGTGCATATGAGTTTTTCCGGGGACCGTTGCAAGCGAATCGCCCAATCTTCGTTCGCGTTTTTACCGCAAAATCAGGAGTTCGCGGACATAGTAGTTACCCATCCAACGCCTAGCTAGGCCCGACGTTGCTTAACTGCAGTGTTCTAACGAGCACAGAGCTCCACAACGCGGCAAGCCGCCGCTTGGGACGCTAAATGTAGAGTATTAGTGTATTAGGAAAGACTAGTGAGAATGGGAGAAGAGCGTTTGATGAGGCATGTCTGGATGGCAGGATTGAGTGCTAGGAAGAATGCATGGAGGCGAGCGAGAAGAAGGATGTATGAGGCGAGCGGGTTATCGGAGACGGCGGTGTGGCAGGTACGGGAGAATGGGGGAACGGTAGAAGGGGTAATGAGGGTGAGAGTCCTGGAAGTTGAGGAGCAAATTAGGCAGAGCCGCATTAAGGGAAGCGCCTATAACCCAGGGTACCAGGCAGTTCAAACTGTAGGGAGGAGACCGGAATATATTGGATGCATAGGAGAAGGATCGAAGGAAAAAGTGACCCTGGCATGTGCAAGGTGTGGTTCGGAAGAGAGAGGATGCAAAGTACGGATGGGAGACGAGTTCAGAAAGTGTGTGTGCACTATGGTCATAAATGTGAACTTACAAGGGGAGGATCACGGCGGGTTAACTCCGATTTGAATGAAATTGCGTAGACGTGAAGAATATGCCTGAAAATAATGCCTGTTAAAGCGAAACTGTGCATTATTCAGCCATTATCCTTGTTCAGCCAAGAGGCATTATGGTATGTTCGATGACTGACCATGGGACCACATGGTCCCGAATAAATTATTCTTCTTGTTAATAATATTAGTTTCTAATATGATTAGTTAAAGAATTGGATATAGCTAATTACCATTGTAGGTGATATTCGGTAAATCTAAAAAAGAGACGTAAATCTGGAAAAAAGATTATTTTCATAATTAGATACATCAGTAATTATGTCGTTGATTCTAAGACTGACAATGAGATAATTTGACTATACAATCAAAATTCGAAATGTCTAGTATCATTGTATGTATAGCAATGGTATAGAAAAATATTTATAAACAACTTCATTGAATGTTCCACCTCGAGGTTTGTGAAATGGCATAGCACATCCTAATTCTTTTTGTCGTTCCCCCCACTTATGGGGTATGCAATTTATATATTATTAGCGGCCTGTTCACCGTTTTGAACACTGTGCATATGGGTTTTTCCGGGGACCGTTTCAAAAGGATCACCCAGCCTTCGTTCGCGTTTTTACAGCGAGTTCGCGGACGGCGCCGCAGCAGCTTGTTGAATGGACGTACGGAGAGGTCACCCATCCAACGTGTAGCTACGTCCAACGTTGCTTAACTGCGGTGATCTAACGAGCACCGAGCTCCACAACGCGACAAGCTAGCACATCCTGATACTAAAGGAACATCATTTCGCATTACGTTTGTTGTTTTAGTATTATTTATGTAATCTTCTGAGCCGCCTAAATTCGGCTCATATTCATCACTTTACTCCCCAATTCAAGCGCGCATGGAAGTTTTACTTCAAAAATAACCATTTAGATTAAATTTACGATTAAATTTACAACAATATCATGAAATAAAATACTTGTACAAATACAATCTGATTACGTTTTTCATATCAAAGAGAAAACAACCAAACACATTATTTCAACATATTGTCATGCGAATAAAAAGAATAGAGAATTACTCAGAAGCGTTCAAGCACGCTCCTATATGACGAAAGTAAGTACAAAGCGAAAGAAAAACGAGTCTCTACCTGGAACCACTCGGATTTGTCGCGAGCGGCGTAATTGGACGTTTATTTCTTTATACAGACACAATTTAAACCCGTATAAAGTACGGGTACGTACCTCAGTACCGTGCGTACCTCAGTCGGCAGAAGGCGTACGTAATGCACTAACGAAATACACTGTTGCTAATACGATTAGGAGTTTAATACACGGTTGTTGCGACACGTGGCCGACGCGCCGCGACCGAACGTGTGCACGTACCTCACTCACTAATGAACATGTACGGACGCACAACTTTTATCTAATTGTTTGAAAGTTGAAAGTTAGACGCGCGTCTATCCCCCAACGGAGAAGGGCTAGACAGCGTTGAATAATTCACAGTTAATTAATGTGCTTTTTAATTAGCCTGGAGGAGCCTACCTACCCACATTATTTACTTACCTACATTATTTTAGGACGTTTAATGTCAAGGACAGAATTTAAAACATTTGCGTCATTCGCTAATAATATATAAACTTTATCCATTTTATTTTTGTTGCGTTTATGTACCTAGGTAAAATGTCATAAATTAATTAACTATGTTAATTAGTACTAGTACTAATTAATTATTAGTACTATTAATTAACTATAGGATGGAGGAATATGCATGAATTACGTTGAATTATTTATACATAACACCGGAAATTAGTTTTTCTTTTATTTTAAACAAGTAAAGTGTACGTTTTATAGTTGGAATAAGGAATAAACATACCGTTAGTATCATAGTTTATTTATGTATCATACTTTTTGTGCGGAAGTATGTTAATAATTATTCATGGTTCACAATATTAATGGTTTATTTACTATGCTTTTTATTATTCAAACGAGAAAAATAAATGCTATTTTTGGGAATTTTCTGTATGTGGGAAATTACATTTTATATTTCGTTTATTTCATTTAGTTATGAGTTTAAATTTTTATATATTTATTCAGGTTATAAAACTAACAGTGTATTTCAACTTTTGTAAATCTAGGGGATACACTAGTGAATGATGAAGTCAATCTCAGAGACTTAAAACTAATTTTGATACTTTTCACGCGGGAAAAGCAAAATTATTGCATATTGGGTTGTCTAATTTTTGTGGGTAGGGTACTTCACGGAACTTACAACATGAATGTCGCGTGACCGTGTTGCACGCGACATCAGCTCCTAGCGGACGAGATGTTGATTGCCCACCTGGAGCCTTTTATT
>JAODAC010008970.1:0-27622 GCA_027575185.1 Mimaenictus wilsoni
TATAATTTTTGTTAATGGGACTTTTTATCGTTATGCGCCTTTTGTCCAAAAATCATTTTCAAAAGGTTGGTCAAAAATAAAGTAATTGTTATTAAATTCCATGCCGGTCAATTGAGACACCCTCCTTGCAAATTAAAAATGGATGCCGTATTGATATCACTTCATTTCGTAAGTTTCTCAGCTGCGCACTCACTAGCCTCCTGAATTTGGAAATGATGGAATTCTTATTACCTACAATTATTTTCGTAGAGATCTTAATTCAAGAAATTTTCAGGTTGATCAATTCACCCGGTGTAGATTAGGTTCTGCTAAACAGTGGTTATGTTAGATTAGCCGTAAAATAATCAAATGTTACCTTCGATAAAACTATAGTTTTGTTAGATTAAATTAGGTTAGATTGGTTGTAATCAACATTAACTGCGAATATTTATCTTTATTTCTAAATTCAGATTACATAACCCTAAAACTTATTCAGATTGCCATTGAAAATCGCTAGATTTTTCCACATAATAACATAATAGAAAGGATGATCAGCACGGAATCGGCGACGAATTGGTGGTGGTCCAGGCATTGGAGGACGGAAATGACTTCCTGAAATAACAAAAAAAAAAAAACTCAATCAAGTCATCTTAATTCGCTTATCCTTATTGGGTTATTAGTACCTTTAACATTTTCATTTAATAACCAACACCAAAATAGAACCAAGAAAGCTGAATAGACACTGTTTAAGGTTTTGAGACCGTTCCCATAAACACAACCCGATTAGCTGCATACACATAGAATACGAACGGATGGTCAGCTCTAAACATTGTGCACATCGTTCTAGTATTTATCACAATTCCTAGAAAGCAGAAACAACAAAACTCAAGACGAGGATAGATAAAAGATTAATTTACTAATTTAAGCTTTATTTCGACATAACCCCAAACCATACGCAAAATGCATTAATGTCGAATGAATAGAGTTAATTAAGAAAAGTTGAGTTATTTTTGTAGAAGTAGAGGATATAACTAGGTTAGAATAGTCGAGGTTGTGATATGGTTAGGTTAGTATAGGTTCGGTTAATATAGGTTAGGTTAACAAGAGATCATAGAGGTTAGGTTTACATTAGATTAGCTTAGTATAGGTTAGGTTCTTGTAGATTTGGTTCTAGTATTAGTATTACAATAGTATAGTATTACAATAGTATAGTATTACAATACTTACAATTAGAAAGCATAATTAAAACATGAATGCATAAAAGGATAAGAGTTTGCTTTATTATTATATAACCCCTAAAGCATTTATACAATATTTATATTTGACTGGGGGCGTCTATTAATTAAAGTGTTGTTTTCTCAAGTTTAGCCATAAATAGCGCGTTGTTCTTGTGTTTTATAATTGCCAAAAAGCCGTGGTTAGCGCGGAAAACTTTCGGTGGCCTTAACCTGATCATAGCTGAATAGGTTACGATTCCAATTGCTGGAAAATTCATATTTAGTCGTTTGAAACTTTTAGTAGTTTGGTCGTTTGAAACTTATAGTAGTTTAGTCGTTTGAACTAAGGTTATGAAGGATTGTATCGTTTTAGTGAGCTTAGGTTATGTTTAGTAAGAGTGAGGTTAGATCTCTGTGAGGGAGGGTTGGCTACGAGTAAGGTTAGGCTACCTATCGTAATCTAACCTTACTCGTTAGGTTCGTTTTGAGTAAGGTTAGCTTATGTTATGTACGTGTTCACGTTTACTACGACTGTGAAAGTTTGGTAAGGTCCATTTATTTATAAGCTTAGGGTGTGTTCAGGTTTGAGGTTAGTATGTTTCAGAAATAACCAAATTAAAAGCAGCTTAAAAGAGATTAAAAGTTAATGAAAAGAAAATACGTACCAGTAGCAGCCGCAGCTTCAGCGCCCTCCTCGTTCACCTCAAGAAAAGCCTTCTGTACCACCTCGCTGATCTGCAACTGTTCAGGACTTTCTAACAATTCCGAAAAATTTGCCTTATCACCAAAAGCTTCAGCTAAACCACTCTAAAATAGAAAAAAATATATATTTAAAAATACAATAATGTTGAGGTTAGGAAATGGGAAATAATGATTAACCCCAAACATAATGTTCGACTAACCTCTTTTAAAGGTTCGTTCAATTCAATTTTCGATTCAATCTTAAACTTTGGCAAACTCAAATCAACTTCCTCCTCCCGCATACCCTTCGTGATTGTCTCCAAGTCAATGCTGGCGATCTTCGTTTCAAGCTCAGCCAACCCTGTCTTCGAATGAGGCAGGATTATAACCATACTCAGCGCCTTATTCTTGTAAGGCAACTGAATAACCTGTGCTTTTAAGTCGTTATCATCTTTATAATTGAAATCACCGTTCTGATACATCATCTCACAGGGTACGGAGTCGGTTTCAGACACGTAGAACTTATCCGGCACTGTGCTAGACTTATCAAAAGGCGTCGCCCAATCGCCTTTGAAATACACAGCGTTAATCAAGACCATTCGAGTGTCCGCATTAAGCGCATCCTGTTTGATTAAATCCTTGATCTTCTTATTAGTTTTTTCTTCCACCCAGGCGTTAATCGTCGCGGCAGCATTTGGTTGAGCAAAGTCGATATTATCCACACCCGCGGCGAATTTCTCCGTGGCAACCTTCCCAAAGCTAGCCTTCAATTTATAAGATGTCTTAACATAGACATGATTAGCTATATTCAAAGTTATATTCTCAAGGTTGTTCAATTCTTGCATGGCGGTTGCATAACCCTCGGAGGTTTTACCCTTATCCGAAATGTGGAGGGCGTTTTTGAAGGCTTCCTCGGTGGTACCGGCACTTCCTTGATAGACCAACGATAGGATAGCGTGGATGCTAAGTGGGGAAAAGATGAGATTCTCCTTCGATTTGGTTATCTTTGGGTAGAGTTGCGATAGCATTTTGTTGTTACCCTCCAAAATGATTTTGGCGTCATCGTTTGCTGATGATAACGATATTGTTATCAATACAGAAACAATGCATACTAAAAAATAGGATTAGATAATTTTTTTAAGTAAACCCCATAAATTATGCTTATGTTGGTATACTTACAATATATTTTCAGTTTAAACATTTTTCGATTAAAAAAATAATCACCAGCGCTGAGATGAATGTGCCGCTTTCGACTGTTAGCAAGCAACTAGTAACAACGAATTATCTTACTGTAAATAACATCCAATAATCGGTGTGTTCAAATAGTTCCAGTGAGTGATGACTATGACATTGAACTCTACAATCATGATTGACACCTAATGCGCGTTAAGCTTGAAATGTATTATTGCCTGACTGCATATTATAAACCTGTTTTAGCAACAGTCAGTCACGCTTCACGAGTTACCAAAATTTACGTTTCGAATTGAAGAAGAATAATTTTAGGATTTTCTAGATTTTAAGTCTTATGGCAACCCTACTATTGGGAACATCCCAGATTAAACCTTTGCAATTTAATGAAGCATCCTTTTACATGCGGTTGAATGGATTTACGATAATGCCTGCGAGTTCCATTGTTTTTCTAATGTAATCAAACTAATAAACTAATCAAAACTTAAACTAAACTCTAAACTAATCAAACTTAACATAATTTAGAAGATAACCTCATTAACCAGGCCAACAAATAAATAATTTGAAGATTAGTTGATCGGCTCGAAAATATACTAAATAACTAGAAGGGAGGTTGCTCTGTCTGCTAATTAATGAAAACCGATTGAGCATAACCTAAAAACATAAAACAACCCAAAAGTAACCTAAACTTCGTTAATAACATATCCAGAAACAATGAATACGAATGAAGCCGAAGTTTACTTAACTGAATATAACAAAATTTTAAGAAAAATGTATGGGTTTTGTCCTACCACCTTCTATAATCTAATAACTTAACATTTACGAACATAACCTACAATCGTAACAAAAATAGTTTTCTGAAACGCACTTCAAACGAAAATTAAGCTACAAAAACACAACCAACTTTAAATTAGCCCAACTTAACCAGCAAAAATCCAAATTGAAAAATCCACATAAACTTACCAATGTCAACTGTCAATACATTAAACAGAAAAACAGGTAAATACATTTCTAAAACATATATATTATGTTTTAATTTATGATTACATACTGCGATAACATTTTGTGTCTTACACCTGACACTTGACATAATTTAAGGTTAAAACTTTACGATACACCTAAATCCAGGATAACCTAGTCTGATGAATACGCATACATGTTGGGAAATGCAAGACAAAGCGACACCTACCGGATAGCTCAACTACAGACACTCGCACGCAATTAAGCATTGCGCATAATCTGATCGTAAGCCTGGAAAATCGCCGCCGACACCTCCGTGCTCTTCGTCTTCAGGCTGAGCGTTGCATTGAGCACGCCCGGCTGAAGCTTTAGCTCGAGCAGCACCCAGATGTTATTCGACAGCTTCAGACTCTGATAGAGCATATCCTGCCCCTCGACATTCCTCTTGGCGATCGTAAAGATGTTGTTCGCAGTCATCCTCGCAGCGATGACATCGGCCGTCCCACGCACATCGTTCAGGGTGTACTGCACCTCATTCGCCGCCGGAATGTCCTTCCAGGTGGTTAAAAAGAAGCGCTTATCCAGTTGGCCATCGTCGGCGAAGAGAATCTGAATGGGCACCGCACAGGCGTAGTAGAACACGTCGACGTTGTTCTTCACGGCGACTTGGAGGTTGGTGAGTGGCTCCATGCGCTGGACGGGCCCGGAAGTGTTCAGCGGCAGGGCATACTCACAGCTTTGTCCAGGCGGGAGTGGGCCGGCGGTGATAGGCGCCGCCGGGGCGATGCCAAAACTGTTTTTGTTGAACTGCACGGCGAAGCCGCTCATTGCCTGCATCGCCTTGTTGGTGAACGTCATATCCATGTACAGCTGGCCGGCGCGACGCGAGAATGTGCCCCAGATTTCCAGGCCTTTCCCCTTTTCGGCGGGCAGCCAGCAGGCTTTCGGTGGGGTGAACATCGCGGGCGTGGAGGTGATGCCGAAGATGTCGCCGAGAAGGCCCGTGTTGGTGGGTGCTGCTGTTGGGGCTGGGGCGCTTAAGTCACCGCCACCGAGCTGCAGAAAGAGAAAGATTTCATTACGTTCCCATAATGACTATCGGTCTGAAGAGACTTTGATTACATTGAAGTTCATAAAGATTCCCGAAAGTTGTGACGGTTAAAATTCTGCCTCTTCCGACTAAATTTAATCTCTTCAGATTACTTAAAACCCTATAAAGTCCTTCAAACCCTTCCCCACAGGTAAAATTTTGGTTCATAAACTCACCAGTATATCCAGACCACCCCCAAGAAGGTCCACATTACTCTGTGGCTGAGCAGATGCTGAAGGTGCCGCCGGTGTCCCACCAATATCCATCGACAACAAATCCCCAATCAAACTATCCTGATTCGGAATAACGGTAGCCTCCGCCGATGCGGCGCTGTCTTCCACAGATCCCTGCCTAACCGGCAGCGTCTTCCTGATGCCGGCACTGCGTCCCTCCACGAACGCCGTCGGAGGTTTGTGATACACGCTGGCCAACGAAGCAATGTGACAAATCAACTCGTCCAACAGCGTCGGCTCCAGCAGATCAGTCTCCTCCGAAATCAGCGGCTTATCAGCGAGCACCACTTCTTTGGCGGCGGCCGGATCCGTACTCAGCAGACGCCAGTAGATGAAGCCACGATCGCGCAGATCCGGGTTGTCCGAATCCTGCGTTGCCAGACTGAGCACGTGCTGCACGAGCGCCTGTGTGTGCGTCGGCCGCTTCAGGAAGAGCTTCACGACCGCCGTTAGCAACTGCAGCTGCACCTGGGCGTTCTCGTCGGCGAAGCCCTCCAGGAACGAGTCGAGCAGCTCGTCGGCATTATCAATACGCTCGGCATACTCGCCGATGATCCACACCATCGACGCTTTCGCTTCGGGTTCGTCAAGCGTGTCGAGATTCTCGCAGAGTGTGCTAATGATGCTTTCGTATTTGTTTGGATATTTTCTGAAAGACACGATCCAATTTACATATATTGATATTTTCTGAGCAGAGATACTCATACAGGAATAGGAGCGAGAGAGTAGTTTTCAGATATCCCCACAGGATTTTGGTCTGATAAAAATCAGTATATAACCTAGTTATAACCTTGCGAAAGTCTGTAGAAACGACCTTCAGACTAACAACAGGTTGTTTGTACCCTGCACCCCCAATGAATAGGGCTCCCACAGACTACTTTAATTGGTCTGAAGTCCTTCACATTAATCCAACATTTTCCCTCACATTATTTGGTTTCTAACCAGTAAATCACCTAAAATTATATTGTTTCTCTCTGATTGCTATTTGTTCAGACTAATCTAATTTTTTTTCCAACACATTTCCCGCCATTTCGTTCTTCGACAGTTCACATTTTTCTACATACTGAGGGCAACTCTCTCAATTCCCACATATCCTGTTGTGTCAGATCAGACTTACAAACTTGAGGCAAACCCTTCAGTTGTAACAAAACTCATCAAAAACGGAGATTAGAATGTCTGATTTGAGATTCCATCTCGCGTAGCATACGCGCAGCATCAATCAACGCATCCTCCAGCCGCTTCTTCTTGCCTTTCTCCCCACAGAGTAGGTCATAGTATAAATTAATCACAATTCCACAGTCATTCCTATCCAAATGCACCTTATGCACATCCCTGCACACTTTGAAGGCCTCGAGCCTTAGTGTTTCATCCTCAATGGCCAACACTTTCCGGGGGGACATTTTGACACTGATATTCGCCAACTCAGGCAATCCAGCAAGTAAGACATCAAAATCTATCGCCAATGCCTTCAGCTGTCGATGGCGATCACTTCTCGATTTGTAGGCGGAAAGAAACGCCTGAGCGAGAAACGCAGGCAGGGCAGTTGTGTAAATATGGGCTTTGGAAGCAATTTGTTGCACGTCCATGGCATCTGTTGTTCCAATGCTGAACCCCCCGATGACTCCCCAGACGGGTTCGAGACTCCCACAAACGATATCGATATCACCTGTGGGGACTCCAAAGTGTTGTAGGACACCACCTCCAGTCTCCCCGAGTATCCCAAACGAAAACGTCTCATCCAGGATGATTCTGGCTTTGTGTATTTGTGCCAATTGAAGTATATTTGGGAGATCACAGACTCGCCCTGTTCTTGAGTAGAGTCCTTCCAGGAAGAAGAATAACCTCCCTGTGGATCTTCCCAATATTCTTTCCGGGGATCGATCAGAGTAACTATCTGAGGGTCCCTTTAAAAGACCAAAAAACCTTCTTGATGAAACCTGGGAACTTGCATAACCATCGTCACTTCCTGTGGAACCTTCATAACTTACTGTGGGACAATCAAAACGTACTGTGGAATCATCATAATTTCCTGTGGTACCCTCTAAACCACCTGTATGATCCCCACCTGCTCTACCTCCGACTAAAACATCCAATCGTCGTCGCAAATGTGCCAAATCCCCAAACGTGACCACTGTACACTGGGTAGTCTGCTCCAAGTACTGGATCAGATCCAGCGTCGTGTCAGTATGCACCAGAACCGTATCCCCTTTTTCGATGTACGTTGCAGCCACACTGGCTACCGTCATGGCACCCCAGGCGTATAACAACCCTGCCTCTGTCCCATAGGCCTCCTTCAGCCGTTCCACCGCTTCCAAATGTGGGAGACTCGTACCGAAACACGCCGGAGGACCTGCGGAACCTACGCCATAGCGACGCACCGCCGCACAAGCACCGCGTTTCACCTCAGGATGTCTGGCCAAACTCAAATAATCAGTGCGTACGAATTCAACGCCATCGGTCCCCGTCTCCGGCAGCTGGTGGCGTTCGATTAGATGCCGTGGCCATTCGTCTACTAGCGGTTCAGGGTTGAACCTAGCCAAGCGGTCGGCCTCCAACGCTTCGGCCTGTTCCTCACGCATATCAGACCAGTCCGAGTAGAATTTACGCACGATAGTGTAAAGCACAAATACCCAGGCGGCTCCTATAGCCGTGAGGATTACGTAGAAGGCGATCGGTACTTCCATTTCGATTTTGACGTTTGAAAATTGAATTCGTTGACAAGCAAATTTCAGAAAAGTTAAATTTGTACAAATTTGACATATACTGTCACTTTATACTAATGAAAATGCCTGCCATCTATTGCCTAATAGCAAATAGAGTTATGAAATGTTCAATCAGAATATCATGAGAGAAATATGTTTTTGGCATGTATGATGATCGAAATAACATTTTTCTAGTCTGAAGAGAACATGTTCAGACTAATATGGTATTTCATTTTAGGTTAGAATATATTCGATTTTCAACACCAATATATCGAAAACACCATAACAGAAAATGTTCAGCATGAATATTATCAGAGAAATTAACATGTATCTTGACATATTTCTTATTTTCATCATTTTTAACCTGTGAATGCATCAAAGCGTTTGTATGTGTTTTCAAGGCACCCGCACAGATTTTTTAGTCTGATTATCACCTAGGATAATCTAGTATTTCATGCCTGGTTGAGAATATATCCCTTTTCATTCAGTTCAATAATAAGGATTTGATATATGTCAATGACTAGTAGTCAATATACGAGCCTCTTACACAATTCAAACGTTAGTTCGTGCCAACGATGCTAACTTATAAAGTTAAGTTGACGTCCAATACTCGCAATGCCACCTATTGGCTAATAGTCCAAAACCCCAAAAATTATGAAATAAAACTACACATACCTGAAAATATCCTTGATAACAACAATAGCCTCCTGCACGACGTAGTTCACCTTCGTCTGAATCAGATCCAAGAGCGTCGACACGCACCGCTCCGCCGACGGCTCCACCTTAATCGCACACCTCCCAATCGCACGCACCGCCTTCCTGACGAAATCTACATCCACTTCAGTCGCGTACTCCTTCAACTCGCTCAACACCTGCGCGATATTCGCCTGCGACGCCAATCGAATCATAATATCCAACTTCTCCAATTTAACATAGATCGGATCATTGTACTTGACGAAGAACACCTTCATCTCCTGCTTGAGAATATCGGGGCGCTTCTGCACGATAAGGTTGATATTGCGCAGCGCGACGTACTGCACTTCAGGCTCGCTGCTGAGCAGCGTCACTAGGGGCGGCGCCAGCTTCTTTGCGAGCGTTGCGCAAAAATCGGCGTCGCCGGCGAGCATCTCCATCATCTTCATCAGGACCTTGACGGCGGAGAGGACGACGGCGGCGTTTGCGTGCGCCAGTCGAGGTGTAATTCTTTCGCAGATGCTCTGCGCTTCCCTTTCGTCCTTCGGAGCGTAGTTGCTCAGCGAGTCGAGAATGAAGACCTGGCCCCATTCGGTGCATTCGTTAAGCGCCGTCAGCAGCTTGTTGATCGTGTTCGTGTTCAGCTCCACGAGTGGGGCACCAGTTGGACTGTTCTCGTTGATTTCACTAAGCGCAGCGACGGCGTTGGCGACTACCATTGGGTTCGAATCACTTAGGAGGTCTTTAAGTTGTTCGAGGAAGCCCTGATCTTCGACCTATTCACATGAAATATATCATAATCTAATCTAAAACATCACAATCTGACCGAAAACAACATAAACTAACCTAAAACCACACGATTTTTTTTCTAGGAACACATATTTTAACCTCAAAAAAAAACTTTAATCTCAAAAAGTAATACAAATTTGAAAACTTACCAATCCAGAAGAGATATCATACAGCTTAGCAACACAAACAGCAGCCGTTTTCCTCACATAAGGATCTTCATCCTTCAAACACTTCCTCAGAGGTTCACAAAGATATTCGGTAATCTTGTCTACACGAATACAACCCATTGTCCTCACCGCCAGCGCTCTAATCAGCGGATTCGGATCTTCACAGTCCTTAACGAACGTGTTCACTGCCATGATTGCCATATCCGGTTGCGATTTGGCGTAGTTCATCAAATACAAGTAGACAAGTTTCTTCAGCTCCAGGTTATCGGTTTGCATGCAGTTCACAACGTCCGGGAACAATGCAGACACATCTTTGCCCACCGTCATGCTAGCAATAACCTAAGCAACATTAAAAGCGTTAGTTTTCTTTCCAGAAATGTTTTAGAGCTAAACTACCTTCTTAACAGCCTCCTTCTTCTTTTCCTTCTTATCATTGTTCAGCTCAGATTTTAGCTCGAAAATCTCACCCTTCTTGGTTGTGGTGAAGTATTTGGAGTCCGTCATGGTGGTTACTCGCGAGGGGACTCACTCACGCCGACAAACACGATTTGATGTGGAGTTCGTAATTACAAATGTTGGTGTTTTTCTCAGTTAACTCGGCATCCATAAACCGAATAAGTCGAGAAAACTCCCACAAATGAACTGAGTTGACAGTTCTGTCACTGTCAGAATTAGCTGACATCTGTCAAAAAGTGACACATCAACAAAGTATAAAAGTGTAACGTTGCGACATCTAGAATTTTTCAATTAAATTAAAACTTTTATTATTGTTTAATAGTTAAATATTGTTAAATATTAATTAGTTGATATCATGTTGCTTTTTTGCAGTAAATATATTATTATTATTTTTTAGTTATTAAGTCATAAAACGAAAAATAAAAACGTCAAAAAAAAGAAAATTTAAAAAAGCAAATTTAACCTTAAAAGTAACGCCCTCTATATATGAGTAATAGAAATATTAAAATGGCGAACTGCAAAAACTGTCAAAACTGAAGTGAAAATGGTGGAATATGTGAACGTGGGGAAGAAATCTGTACAAGCGTTGTTTGAACCCCACCTAGTTGTAAACCGCGTCCGCCGATGACGGTTACAAACGCACCTTTTTTTCTCTGCAATCGTTCCGGCCGGCGCGGCACGTCGCCTTCGAATTATTCACATACAGTTGCCCACAGTCTCGATTTTAAGCTCGCGTTATTAAGGTGTTATCTGTGTTCGTCGTGTGCGGCGAACGGCGTTCCGTGCGTGCGTTGAGTTCGGCAGCGCTTCCACCGTTTCCACAATCAATTGCATCATCGCACCAAAAATAGCGAGGGACCTCGATATTCGTCACCGTTAGAAACGTGCCCGGAGTTCCCCCGCTGCGATCACATTAACCTCCAGTAATCTTCATTGTTATAAGGTAACTCCTTTAATATTCACTCAAATCAATGTGAAACCCTATTAAAAATAATTCAATAGTATTTAGAATCCCTCAGAGGGTAGATAAAACAGGAAGTAGGAAAAGAGTGTAGGGGGGAAAAGAGAGGAATATAGGTGGTAAAGTCTTCACTCCTTTCTATTTTTTCTTTCTTTTTCTTAACCTCAACTTAATTTTTTTTTTTCGTGTTAATGCAGAGAAGCCGCCATGGCAACTAGAAGCAAGAAATCAACCACGCCGTCGCAACCAACCCGGCCGGCGTCACCGCTAAGCCCAACGCGGCATTCCCGCCTGCAGGAACAGGCCGACCTACGCAACCTCAACGACCGCCTCGCCTGCTACATCGATAAGGTACGCTATTTGGAACAGGAAAACCAGCGCCTCACGCGCGAGGTGCAAACCTCCCAAGAAGTCGTCACCAGAGAGGTCTCAAACATTCGGTCCATGTACGATCATGAGCTAGCCGATGCTCGTAAACTCCTCGATGAAACCCATCGCGAAAAGGCTAAGCTTGAAATCGATACTAAACGATTATGGGACGAAAATGAAGAGCTACGCTCCACTGTAGCTAAAAAAAGCAAAGATCTCTCCTTAGCTGAAAGCAGTGTTCGTCTTTTGGAAACCAGAGCGAATGATGCCACTCATAAGCATCAGCAAGCTTTAGGCGATGCTAAGAAGGCTCAAGCTGAGGCTAGAGACTTGGAAAAAGAACGCGATAAGTTCAGGAAGCAAGTCGAAGAGCTCCGGAAGCGTTTAGAGGAGGAGAGTTTAGCTCGTGTCGATGTGGAGAATAACAATCAGTCGCTACGCGAGGAGTTGAGTTTCAAGGATCAGATCTTCCAGCAGCAGTTGACGGAGACGCGCACCCGCCGTCAGGTGGAAATCAGCGAGATCGACGGTCGATTGGCGGAGCAATATGAGGCTAAAATGCAGGAGGCTCTTCAGGAATTGCGCGATCAGTACGAATCGCAAATGGCGAATAATCGCCAGGAGATCGAAGTGCTCTACGAAACGAAAATGAAAGCATTGCATCAAGCGGCGAATCGGAACTCATCAGCAGCAGCCAATGCTATTGAAGAAATGCGTTCGGCACGTTCACGCATCGATACGTTGACGTCTCGCATCAACGAAGTAGAAGGACTTAATGCGGCCCTCTCTAATCGTGCCAGGGACTTGGAGCAGACGTTGGAGGCGGAGAGGTTGCGCCACGCAGAAGATTTGGCTCTATTGGAAGCGGAGCTAGGCAGGTTGAGGGATGAAATGGCGTTGCAGTTGCAAGAGTATCAGGATTTGATGGATATCAAAGTGTCGTTGGACTTGGAGATCGCTGCCTACAGGAAGCTGTTGGAGTCTGAGGAGGCGCGGTTGAACATCACGCCGGCTGGGGAGACTTCCGCGAGTTCGCATAGCGGCCGGTTGACGCGTGGCTCGTCGACGTCGAGGAAGACTCCGGTGAGGTTCGGCCCCGGCGGAAAGCGCAAGCGGACGCTTTTGGACGAGAGTCAGGAGTCTTCGTTGAGTGACTTTAGCATTACGAGCAGCTCCAAGGGGGATATCGAGGTGGCTGAGGTTTGTCCGGAAGGACGCTTCGTCAAAATTCACAATAAAGGTGAGTTTTCTTTTTAACATTTCTCTTTAACATTTACAATTATTTTCTTTCCTTTTCTCTTTTTTATTATTATTTTCTTATTTACTATATTCTGTATTTTCCTCATTTTATAGGTGTATTCTCTTCCCCCATTTCCCTTTTTTTTTTGAAGAAGTCCCTCACTTTTTTTTCTTCGTTTTCTCTTTCATTTCTTAGTTTACTTCGTCCCAATTTCCCCCCTTTCCCAATTTCTCTTTTCCTTTTCCCTTTATACATTTTTTTACTTTTCTCTTTTATTCCATGTTTTCTTCATTTTTCTTCATCTTTTTTTTTTCCAAATTTTTGACTCATTCTAATCTTAGGCAATTCGAATATTGTGGAATATCACGAAAAAAGACGTAATCATATTGATTATTCATGAGTTACACCCTTGAACACGTTTCATATGCGTTTAAACAGTTTTAGCATGTGAGAAAAGATAAATCTTGGGAAATATGTCGTTGAATGAATATAGTGGTTAGGTGGCTTTAGTCTATTAGACGTTTTAGGTTAGAATCTATAAATTCAATTAACCAGGTTAAATCTGACGTAATTCAGTTTTGACTAGTTTTGACCAGTACCCCCACGCAAATTGACGAACATTAACATATGGATATAAAGACCACCATAACCTTGAAGTTTAGACAGAATATAAAACCGTCGTTGATGCGTTTCATTTAGGCTTATTTTGAGTTCCGGCAAATTTCCGGTTATATTAATATATGACGTAATTTTGTTTTGATTACACTCGAATGACTCAAGTTAAATTATGTTTACTTTAGATTACCTTTGTTTGATCAGCACATTTTCGTTTCTTGATTAGATAAATTTGTCAAGTTTATTTAAAATTAAATGTTTTTTTTTTTGCCAATTTATCTTTACTAAAACGGTTTTGTTAAATACCTTCACTCTAACGCCACCTAGTGAAGAATATCGGAATTAAAAAAACGAAAATAATCGAATTTATGTTATTAATGAGATATGTTAAACCTAAAACTTTCACTTTTCTCCACGACTCGCTAATGCAGAAGGAGTTTAAGGAGGGGGGAATGTCTATAAGCGACTCTTTATATCTTACCTTATAATACATTATAAAATTTAATTTTTTTAAATAAACATTTACAAACTTTGCAAATCGGTTCAAATTAAAAAAAAAACACTTAATATAATAAAGAAAGCTCTCAAATTAAACGTTTTGAAATAAAACATTTAAAACCATTATTTCTAGGCCCCAAGGAGGTATCCGTTGGCGCATGGCAGCTCATCCGACGTGCCGGCGACGCTGAGACCATCTTCAAATTCCACCGCACCGTGAAGGCGGAGGCGGGCGGCATGATCACCATCTGGTCGGCGGACGCGAACGCCGAACACGAACCGCCCCACAACCTCGTCATGAAGGGCCAGCGCTGGGTCGTCGCCGACAACATGACGACGCTCGTCGTCAACGCCAACGGCGACGAGGTCGCCACCTCGGAGCGTGTGCGCCGTCAGGTGTCCAGCTCGGCGTCGCGCCACCGCGAGTTCGGCTACCTCGGCGAGGATCTTCACCATCAGGTCGGCGATCCGCAAGGCGATGAAAAGTGCCGCATTATGTAACTAAATCTACCCCTCTCGCATCACTCATCGCCCCCCAGCGTTGAAAAGAAGAAAACAGCGACATCCAGTGGTGAGCGACGGAAAGTATAGAAGGGAACGACCTCTAGTGGCGAGCAAATAATGAAGCATGAAAAAAATGGCGCCAGTTACGAAACTGGCGAGTAGCTCTTAACCTTAATTCGTAACGTATAGCTATAGAGATTTATCTAACCGAGTATTTTTTTACACTTTATTTTTGTGTTCTTTTTTTGCTTGTGGGAAGCGAGCTTGAAAAAGAGAGCGAAGGCGACGTTTTTAGACAGACGTTTATGTTGAAATGTGGTCTTTACTCTCTTAAAAATGTGAGATTCACAAGTACGTTATGAAAATGATTTTGCTTCCGGCGTTCGAAAATGACGTTTGTTTCGTTTCGCATTTATGATTACATTTGTCACATCTGAGAGTCGTCTGCTGTGTTCAGTTTGACATCGTATCGGTACAAAGATACGATTCTTTGAAAAAAATAGAAAAATATAAAGCATCAAATGCAAGGAAATAGGTTAATCCCAGAATGAAGTGCCTTTTCGAAAGCAGCAAGTGAATTATCGCGTCGCATCAACAAACAACTTTCTTCTAGTATGTAGGAAGTAGATTTAATATATTCATTATACGTTTATATATGGAAATTATTTGTAGAGTTTACTATGTTTACACAGGATTTTTTTGCTCTTTTTATTGCTGGATCGAATAAATCGTCAATATATTTGTATGAATTTGTGCAATTTTTGTTTCTTTGGTTTTGTTATCATGTTTTCAGAGGATTGGCCCTGGGCCCATAACCTGTTAATATATTGCAACAAGGGTAAATGGAGTATTTATAATAATGTACAAAAGTTTAACGGTATAATCTATGATGTACCACGAAGGACATAATGAGCCTACGTTTTTCGGGACAACGAATCCATCTGGGGCAGTGGTCGACAATCTACGGCTCTTTGAATGTCAAGCTCTTCAGATATTGAGCTGAGGAGTCACCTTCGAAGTGTTCTGAAGGTTACACAGGATTTTTACTCTTATTACTTTTACTCTTTTTCTTTTTTTACTGGATCAAATAAGCCGTCGATATATTTTTATTAATATGTACACTTTTTTTGTTTGGTTTTATTATCATATTTTCAGGGGATTCGCTGTGCCCGAAACCTGTTAGTCTATTATGACATTTTAACGTTTATTATTTCCCAAAATAAAATTTAGAAATGTAAATATTATGACCAAATCACACACGATATCGGTCTCCAAAATCAAATAAAACATTGGTAAATTTCGGTATTTCTAAAACCTGTTCTATTTATATGTATCCAATTTTTAGCATTCCTTTATCCGACGGCCTTCCTTATCATAAGCGATGACGTAAGTGTTTATATTTTGGTTACATTTGTGTGCCGAATATGTGTCACGCCAGCCATGCAAATACATTTAACTAGAAATCTATTTGGCGTCATGTCTATTTATAGTGATGACGACATTTGAGAAAGTTGTATTCGCTGCGTTACACTTGTCGGAATGTATGGTATTTTTATTTTAAGATTATGTGTGCCTGTAGTCTTGGTGGCGTCCTCTATGTTTCCATTTTTCAAGTTTTTAATAAACAACTTTTGTTTTTACTTTCTAACCAAGGGCGTTCACGCATTGTCCGTCTTCGATATGAAAGAAAATTTTAATCAGATCGGCGTCGTATAATTTTAAGATCTTTTGTGGCGTACTATCGATATATTTTTTGTTATGACATCGTGATTTGTTTAAAGTTTATTTCATTAAATTTAGACGTTTAGTTTTCGAGTTATCGAGGTATTCATAGTCGTTTCCTTCCAACTTTTTATATCAGTTTTTGCCATACCTGTGCAGACTAAGCTTTTATGGAAAACGACTAGGTTTAAGTTTAGGTTCTAGGGATTGACTATGAATACAAAAATAGAAATTATGTATATAATAATTTTTTTTATTAAAAAATAATAGACATGCAGGTGTCAAGGTTGGGCATGTTGTCACGAGCTATTTTTATGTTTTTAATTTACACATTGCATTTGTGCGTGACATCTGCTTTTACAAGACAATCAACACCTCATTAAACTTAATTACAATTACGATAAAATTAAGCGCAGCAGCAGGAGATTTATTCATTTAACCTTAAAAACATTACGGGAGGTTTGGAGGTTTTAAAATAGGCGGAGTTATGGCAGTTATCAGGCGCTGCTCTTTTTTTCAATTTTTTTTTTCAAAGGAATTTTATAGGAAGTTGGGTAGAGTTCGTAGACTAAAGTTATGTACATGCTAAAAGGGCTTTAATTGGCTCAAATTTAAGGCGGGATTAGAAAAGGAGAAAAAGGGGGAGGAGCTATGGGATGGGTTTGGGGGGCGGGGCGTTAATAGACGCGCCCTTTGGGCGTCAGCGCTGATTCGATCCAAGCAACGTCCGGTTGGATGTACGCGCCTAGTTGGTGTTCGTCCTTGCAGCTCGTGTCCCAGCTGAAGACGCCATGCAGTGTATAGTGCACGCCGTCATTGGTACAGGCGAGCGCGCTGCCGTGGTCGACCTTACACTGGTCCGCCTTCGAGGCGGCGCAGTAGGTGTGCTCGCCGAGGCGGTGCGTCAGCTCGGGGAAGTTCGTTTCGATGCTGGCGCGGCACTCCTGGCCGGGGATGAGGTTGACGTCAATCGTCCGCATGATGGCGTCCTTCAGATGAACTTTAAGCAACGAGAAAATGTTATTATGGGAGGAGCAATAATGAGAGGAGCTAAAATGGGAGGAGTTGTTGTGTGAGGAGCTAATATAGGAGGCAAAATGGGAGGAGCAATAGGTAAGAAGTAAGACGACTAGAATGGGAGGAGTTAAAATAGGAGGAGCTATACGTAGATGGAGTTAACGCAATTTCTGCTAAAATGGGAGGAGCCAAGATTATTGGCAGGACCAGAGGAGTTGTCTAGAGGGTGAAGCATGTTGTAGGGTTAATCTAACTTACTTTGTAGGACCTTTTTACCCCATCCAGTGACGATACACTGTCCAGTTGGCTCCTCCCCGGGGGCGGGCAAACAAATGTTACCAATATTCTTAGTATATCGAAGCTTCTCCTCCAGAAGCAGAATGGCCACATCATTTTGTTGGTTCTCCCGGTCATAGTGGGGATGCATCAAAATACGCTTCACTTTAACAATCTGGAATGGAAGAGGTTCCTCGTCGATTCCAAGCTTCCATTCTCCTCCCTTGATCAGAACGTCATGGGCCTCCAATCTGGAAATACACACTCAGTTCCCCTTTGAAAACTGGACTTCCCACATACCCTTCAACGCAATGTGCCGAAGTAAGAACAGCATTCTTCCTAATAATGGCACCTCCACAGAGAAGACTCCTATTGGAGTCCCTCAGGATCATCGCCTGCCATGGGATCTCAGCGAAGTGGGCATCAAGTGGTCCTGGTCCTCGTGGTTGGGCGTCCAAGTGACGCACTCCACACTGAGGTTGTTGAGTTGGTGCCGGTTGGTATTGTTGCAACTGACCCTGGGGGTTGGACCGAGTGAGTCGGTTGTTGCGGACATCGGTGTTGTACTGGCCCAAATTGGGATCCTCACGGTATTGACCATTGTCGATACCGTTGACCAAATTCGCGGATGGCCATGGGTCTTTGTAGTCTGGGTCTCGGCAGCATTTGCCGACGATACCCGCTTCCTGGTCAGCACAATCCTATGGGAAGATGGAAAATGGCGTAAGTGGTTCTTGGTGAGAGTGGTAGGGTTGCTTACCGTAAGTGGTACCCGTGCGAATTCCTGTTCCTTGGTGAACACTACCGGAACGGGCGAGACGAAACCTTCTGCCGTGCAGTAGATCTCCTGTACGCACTTGAGTGCGGCCGCACAGCCGGGGAGAACGGGTTCGTTAGGACCATTGGGGCGGGCATAGTTGGGATCATTCGAGGAGCCCGAATCTTGGATGTCGGTGGTGGGGCGGCGCGTGGTAGTCGTGGGGACGTAGACACTGTTCACGTTATTACCTTCGCCGGTGAAGTCCGGAAAGGTGAATACTGGCGTCGGCGTGGGGTAGTGGTAGCCGGGGCCGGCCGGTTGGGTTGGACGCGGGACACAGACACCGTTTTGGAGATAGGTATTACCTGTACAAACAAGAGGTTTAGGTGGTGTGGGTCGGGGTGTAGGTGCAGGTGTTGGTCTCGTATGGTATTGGTTGTTGACATTCCCTGACGAAGAGGGTTCGAAGGGGGTTTGAGTCGAGCGTGGTATACACTGACCCCGAACGAATTGCGTGCCTGGGCGGCAGGTAACAGGAGCGGGCGTGGGTGCCCTCGTGGTAGGTTCCGGGAATGGTCGGTTTGGTTTAGGATAAGTGTAACCTGTCACAGCTGTTGGTGGTTTGGGTGTAACGCGTGGGACGCAGCGTCCATTTTGGTAGTAAGTGTTTCCGGTGCAACTGATCTGAGGTGGGGCAGTGGGGCGTTGGACGCAGACACCATTCTGAAGGTAGGTATTACCCGAACAGATTGGAGTTGGGGGTGGGGTGGTCTTGGGTACACAACGGCCATTTACAAGATAGGTGTTACCAGTGCAAGTGATTTGAGGTGGTTGGGTTGGTCGTTCGACACAACGACCGTTGACCAAATAAGAGTTTCCGGTGCAGGTTGGAGGTGTGGGTTTTACTGGAGGTGGTGTAGGTCTTGGTACACAGCGACCACCTTGGAAGACAAGGCCACCAGCACATTGGCACTGACCTCCAATGAGCTGTTGACCTCCAGAGCAGGTAATCTGAGGAGGTGGAGTAGGTCTGGGGACACATCTTCCACCCTGGAAGATTAGACCTCCGGCACATTGGCATTGACCACCAATAAGCTGCTGACCTCCAGAGCAGGTGATCTGAGGTGGGGGTGTAGGTCTAGGAACACAACGACCACCTTGGAAGACAAGGCCACCAGCACATTGGCACTGACCTCCAATGAGCTGTTGACCTCCAGAGCAGATAATCTGAGGAGGTGGAGTAGGTCTGGGAACACATCTTCCACCCTGGAAGATTAGACCTCCGGCACATTGGCATTGACCACCAATAAGCTGCTGACCTCCAGAGCAGGTGATCTGAGGTGGTGGGGTAGGTTTAGGAACGCATCGTCCATTAATCAGTTGTTCATTGTAGCCACACCTTAGAACAGGTGGCGGCGTAGGTTTAGGAACACAACGTCCATTTTGAAGGATCTCATTAAATGAACAAGTGATTTGTGGAGGTGGTGTCGTTCTGGGAACACATCTTCCAGCTTGGAAGATCAGGCCACCAGCGCATTGACATTGACCACCAATAAGCTGCTGTCCACCGGAACAAGTAATCTGAGGAGGGGGCGTAGGTCTGGGGACACATCTTCCACCTTGGAAGATGAGACCACCAGCACATTGACACTGACCACCAATGAGTTGCTGACCTCCGGAGCAAGTGATCTGAGGAGGAGGTGTAGGTCTGGGGACACATCTTCCACCTTGGAAGATGAGACCACCAGCACATTGGCACTGACCACCAATTAGCTGTTGGCCTCCGGAGCAGGTAATTTGAGGAGGTGGCGTTGGTCTGGGGACACAACGTCCGCCTTGGAAGATCAGACCACCAGCACATTGGCATTGACCACCAATGAGTTGCTGATCTCCAGAGCAAGTGATTTGAGGAGGAGGTGTAGGTCTAGGAACACAGCGACCACCTTGGAAAATCAAGGCACCAGCACATTGGCATTGACCACCAATAAGCTGTTGACCTCCAGAGCAAGTGATATGAGGTGGTGGAGTGGGTTTGGGAACGCAACTTCCATTTTGGAGAATTTCATTATAGGAACAGGATGGTGTAGGGGTTGGTTTCCCGACACAACGTCCATTAATCAGTTGTTCATTGAAGCCACACCTTATAACAGGTGGTGGCGTGGGTTTAGGAACACAACGTCCGTTCTGAAGGATCTCATTAAACGAACAAGTGATTTGCGGAGGTGGTGTCGTTCTGGGAACACATCTTCCAGCTTGGAAGATCAGGCCCCCAGCGCATTGGCACTGACCACCAATGAGTTGTTGACCTCCAGAGCATGTGATCTGAGGTGGGGGTGTAGGTCTAGGAACACAACGACCACCTTGGAAGATCAGGCCACCAGCACATTGGCATTGACCACCAATAAGCTGTTGACCTCCAGAGCAAGTGATCTGAGGTGGTGGTGTAGGTCTGGGGACACATCTACCACTCTGGAAGATCAAACCTCCGGGACATTGACACTGGCCACCAATAAGCTGCTGACCTCCGGAACAAGTAATCTGAGGAGGAGGTGTAGGTCTAGGGACGCAACGTCCTCCTTGGAAGATCAGTCCGCCAGCACATTGGCACTGCCCGCCAATGAGCTGCTGACCTCCGGCACATGAAATCTGGGGTGGGGGTTTAGGTACGCAACGACCATTTTGGAAAATTTCGTTAATAGTGCAGGTGATCTGTGGTGGTGGTGGTGTGGGTTTAGAAACACAACGTCCGTTCTGCAGAATCTGGTTAAATGAGCAAGTGATCTGTGGTGGGGGTGTGGTGCGCGGTACGCATCGGCCGTTTTGCAAGACGGTGTTAGCGGTGCAAATGATCTGTGGCGGTGGTGTCGGTGCAGATGTCGGCCTGGGCACGCATCGGCCGTTTTGTAAGTACGTGTTGCCGGTGCAAATGATCGGTGCTGGTGGTGTGGGCCGTGGCACGCAGCGGCCATTTTGCAGCTGGGTGTTACCTGTGCAAATCAGTGGCGGCGCAGGTGTCGGACGGGGCACGCAGCGCCCGCCCTGCAGGACCTGATCATACCCACAAGTTACTGGTGGCAGGTAAGCCGATGGTGTTGCTGGTGGTGGTGGAGTCGCCCTAGGCACACACTGTCCATTTTGGAGGACCTCATGTGGACGACAAGAGATGCACTGCCCATTTTGGTAGAACTGGTTACCGGTGCACGGGTTGCGAGTTTCATCAACTGGTGGGACGCATCTGCCATTCTGGAACACTGTGTTGTCAACGCAGCGGCACACTCCACCGACGTTCTGCTGACCTCCAGAGCAATATACTGGCGGTGGGGTTTGTGGTGGTGTTGGTCGGGCGACACACCTTCCATTGGAGAGGTACTCGTTGGGTCTGCAGGTAGGTGGTGGTGTTGGCCTTGGCACACAGGCACCGTTGATAAGTTGTTCATTGTAACCACATCGTGGGGCAGGTGGAGTTGGTGGTGGTGGCGTTGGACGGTTGATGCACTGTCCGTTCTGTAGATACTGATTCGGGCCACATTGAGGACCTGGTGGAAGGTATGTTGGTTTGCTTGGGGTTGGTGGTGGTGGCGTTGATCTTGGGACACACCTGCCACCTTGGTAAACCAAACCATTCGTACATTGACATTGTCCATTGATGTATTGCTGACCACCTTGGCAAGATGGTGGTGGTGGAGGTGGTGTAGGTCTAGGAACACACCTACCACCCTGGAAGATCAATCCATTTGTACATTGACACTGACCATTGATATATTGCTGACCACCTTGACAAGATGGTGGTGGTGGAGGCGGTGTGGGTCTTGGAACACATCTACCACCTTGGAAGATCAATCCACTTGAACATTGACACTGACCATTGATATACTGTTGACCTCCAGTGCACTGTGGCGGCGGAGGGGGTGGAGTAGGCCTAGGAACGCACCTACCACCTTGGAAGATCAACCCATTTGTACATTGGCATTGTCCATTGATAAGTTGTTGGCCTCCACTGCAAGTAGGAATTGGTGGTGGTGGTGGAGGCGTAGATCTGGTCACACACCTACCATTCTGATATATTTCGTTGGGTCCACAGTTCGGGGATGGCGGCAGGTAAGTTGGCTTAGTAACCACAGGTGGTGGTGGGGTAGCTCTTGGCACACAGATACCATTTACCAACTGCTCGTTGTAGTTGCAACGAGGAGCTGGTGGTGGGGTTGGTCTTGGGACACACCGTCCATTGGAGAGATACTCATTGGGAGCGCATTGTGGTGGTGGTGGTGGACGAGGTGTGGGCCTAGGTACACATACATTGTTCTGAAGGACTTCTCCATATGCACAAGTCACTGGAGGTGGTGGAGTTGGGCGAGCTACACAACGGCCATTCACGAGATATTCCCCAAAACCACAGGTAGGTGGCGGTGGTGGTGGCGTAGGTCTGGGGACACATCTACCACCTTGGTAGATCAGACCTCCAGAGCATTGGCATTGTCCATTGATGTACTGTTGACCCTGGGGACAGCTTGGGGGTGGTGGAGGTGGAGTAGGTCTAGGGACACATCTACCACCCTGGTAGACCAAACCTCCAGAGCATTGACACTGCCCATTGATGTACTGTTGACCCTGGGGACAACTTGGGGGTGGTGGAGGTGGAGTAGGTCTAGGGACACATCTACCACCTTGGTAGATCAGACCTCCGGAGCACTGGCATTGTCCATTGATGTACTGTTGACCCTGGGGACAACTTGGAGGTGGTGGAGGTGGAGTAGGTCTAGGGACACATCTACCACCCTGGTAGACCAAACCTCCAGAGCACTGACACTGCCCATTGATAAACTGCTGACCCTGAGGACAACTTGGCGGCGGTGGTGGTGGAGGAGTAGACCTCGGAACACACCTTCCCCCTTGGAAGACCAACCCTCCGGCACACTGACACTGCCCGTTAATCAATTGCTGGCCACCATAACACTTCGGGACATCAATCGGCGGTGGTGGAGTCCTCGGCGGCTGTCGAGTCGGATCGACCGGGGGCAAATAAGCCGGTCCCCTGATCGTCGACGCAAAGCGCACCTCGTCCCCGAAATGAGCATTACTATAATCAATAGTACTACCAACAAACGGGGCATCCCTGGTAGGCTTCGACGTACTGCTACCACTGCCAGCAGCCAACCTGTTGACATCAGCTCCAGTCTCCCCCAGATTGGTCACGTCCAAAACGGGAGCCTTGTGTACCGAAGACTTACCTCCGGTCACCAGATCATGGTCCTTGTAACGACAGCAGACCTCCGTCTTCGGATTACAGAAGGACACCTTAAAAAACACCAAGTAAATCCACCAGTTACTGATTATGAATACAGCAACACAATGCGTGCAACAATGTCAAGGACGTAATTAGCGTTATGCAATCCGAAGAGAAGAACTTGCGCAATTTGCGCTACAATCACACGAAGCGTGTAACAGATGATCTCACTTGCGCCTCGGCATTCGTGAACAATAAACTAATAAATATTTACTAATTTGTCGAGCTGCGTGTGCGATTTGCGCTTTGTGGTACAGAGCCATAGAGACACGGAGAGACAGAGAGAAGTGCAGACAATGTATGCAAATATGGCTTAGGCATATTTTCTTGTGCGCATGCGCATAAGCAAAGCAATTACGAACTTGAATATCATTCTGATTGACGCTAAGATTATGTACAAATACATCAAAATGTTGCAATGCTTCTAATAAATTGAGAAACAACATTTGGTAAGTATACTGACTAATACTGAACAATATTGTTGATTTTTATGTGATTTTTAAGTAATTATATAAAGTTAATCAATATTATTGATCAACATGTTAAGTTTTCTCAGAAACAGATATTTTAAGGTTTGTTTTATAATAATGTAAAAGGTCCTTTTTGAATTGGTTTGGAAAGATCTATTATGAACAAAATATTGATTGATCGATTGATTTATTATTAGAGCAATATTATTGATCAATATTGATAATTGTGTGATTTGTTTTGATTAACTCGGAAAATAACATCTGGTAAATTCGATAATAATAATATTAGTTATTCTTTCAAATTTTTAAATATGTGAAGTCAATTAATGATATTGATTAATCTATTCAGATTTTACAAATATTATCAGGATCCCTGTTTTCAATAATGTTTTCGCATTTGATACAAATTTCGTAGATTCCATCATTAAAAAAAAGTTAATTGATAGACCTTTATTGATTAGATCAATATTATTGATCAATATTGATAATTATGTGATTTGTTCTGATTAATTCTGAAAATAACATCTGGTAAATTCGATAATAATAATATTCTATCAGATTTTTAAATATGTGAAGTTAATCAATGATATTGATTAATATATCCAGATTTTCCAAATATTATCAGTAGTCCTGTTTTCAATAATTTTTTCGCTTTTGATACACATTTCGTAGATTCCATCATTAAAAAAATGTCAATTGATAGATATTTATGGATTAGATCAATATTATTGATCAATATTGATAATTTGATCATCATTATAGGATCTGTCTTAATTGGTTAAGAAAATAGCATCTAGCATGTTAATTAGCTGGTTAGTGACTGAACGCGCCCAAAACCCGCCCAAACTCTTTTTCACAACTCTACGTCAAGTGAAAGTCGTTTCTCGCCCGGGCCACGCGCTTTTTTCTCGCTCTCTTCTTGCATTTGAAGGATCTTAAATTAAGGAGAAGAAACCGCGATTGCACAACACGACACAACGCGACGCCGCCGCCGACGCTCTCGAATTTATTTATAGACAGGCCAATTCGCTAAACGGACGAGGAAAAAAAATTGAAAACGAAAAAAAAAGCGAAATAACGTGCGTGCCGAGAGAGAGAGCATAATAGGCAAGGCCGTCCGTCCGTCCGTCCGTCTCCGGTGAAGAAGATCGTGCAAAAGGTCGAGGTTCGGCTTTCGACGACGACCTTCACGTAGTAAATGTCATACACAATTATATGAGTGTGTGTTTTTATCAGTGCATGTATTAATAAGCATATGTAAACATGTGTATATATATGTGTGTGTGTGTGTGTGTGTGTGTATGTGTATGCGTGTGTGTACTTTAGTTTGTCGCAGTATATGTAACTGCTTTCATGTGCATGTGTGTGTGTGTGTGTGTGTGTATGTATTAGTATTGTTGCCAGTGCTACTCACCTGAGTGCGCACCTGGATGAGTCCGAAGCCGTCGTTGTTGATGACGCCGTTGTGGCAGTCGGCGTGCTTGACACAGATGTAGCCGTCGCCGCGGCACTCGCTGCCGCCCCCGTTCGTGGTGGAGATGGTGCCTGTTGACACAATCGAATTAGTGCTTGGCTGTACGCCGAGGAAGCCGCCGCCGTCGTCGCGAATCAGCTCTCCATTGCCTATGATTTACGTCAACAATATCGATCAATATTTCTTTGAATGTCAATAATATTGATCAGTGCTAAATATTAATTATTCATCACTCGTTAGTAGTAATTTATAGTCAATAAAAATGATCAATATTATTGATCAATTTTTTTTCTATTGATCTATATTGATCTATTGATTAATTTCATTGTCATTACATATGAGACTGTCTTATTCATAAAAGTCTGTGGAAATGATCAAAAATATTGATTAATATATTTTTCGAGATCAATAATATTGATCAAATTTTCATTTACTTGTACTAGAATGTGATTTAAGATATTTTTCCTTTTTTATTGATATGTTTTACATCTCTTCAGAAGGGATAAATAGATTTTATCAATATCATTGATCAATATTTTTCAAATTCATTTTTAACTTAACTTATTGTCTGTAAAAGTCTGTCTAATTCACAAAAGTCTATGATGAATATTGATTACTCTTTTTTCGTGATTAATATCATTAATCAATATGTTTAGCGATCATTTATTTCATTAATTATTTTTTTAAAGATCTAAAATATTGATTTTTTTTTTAAATCAATAATATTGATCAATATTTCTTTGAATGTCAATAATATTGATCAGTGCTAAATATTAATTATTCATCACTCGTTAGTAGTAATTTATAGTCAATAAAAATGATCAATATTATTGATCAATTTTTTTTCTATTGATCTATATTGATCTATTGATTAATTTCATTGTCATTACATATGAGACTGTCTTATTCATAAAAGTCTGTGGAAATGATCAAAAATATTGATTAATATATTTTTCGAGATCAATAATATTGATCAAATTTTCATTTACTTGTACTAGAATGTGATTTAAGATATTTTTCCTTTTTTATTGATATGTTTTACATCTCTTCAGAAGGGATAAATAGATTTTATCAATATCATTGATCAATATTTTTCAAATTCATTTTTAACTTAACTTATTGTCTGTAAAAGTCTGTCTAATTCACAAAAGTCTATGCTGAATATTGATTACTCTTTTTTCGTGATTAATATCATTAATCAATATGCTTAGCGATCATTTATTTCATTAATTATTAAGATCTAAAATATTGATCTTTGTTTTAATCAATAATATTGATCAATATTTTTTGAGATCGATAATAATGATCAAAATTTGTAATACATTTACCATACATTCACAAATCTCTAGAGACTGATGATAAAAATATTGATATTTTTATCACTAATATTGATCAATATTGATTAATGTCTCAATTAAATTAACCAGTGTAACTATTATCGCTACTACTAACAGCAGAACCTGTATATCGCTGAATTAATTTCTATTGATTCATAGATCGATTTATTGATTGATTGAATGATTTTGACCTACCGGCATGAAGACCCCCATTAACACTACTGACACCCCCGTTGAAGAACGGATTCGTCGAGAGATCGACCTTCTGTGGGCCGTGGTGAGAGGCTGAAGGCACATCGGAGACATGCACACGTCCGTTGAGGAAGGGGTTGGCGGCGAACGCGTGCGACTTGTCGGAGGCGGCGCCGTGCTGATAATCAGCGGAGGCTCGACCTAATGCACTATCACGATCCATCCACCAGAAGGTGTCCGTCGGCTGTTCGGCGTGCGCCAGCAGATTGATCGCCGCCGCCGCTTCGTTTACTTGATGCTCGCCTCCTCCGGTGGCGGCGACCACGTGTGACACATCGCCGACGCAGAGGCCGACTACAGCCGCCGCTATGATCCCGTGAAGGATCATGTTTCACACACACCCCCCTGTGGAAAGAAGAAAATGAAAAATTAGTTACATTACAACAATATTATCAATCGATCAACATTACATTTTGAAATTCTAATTAATATTTTGGTAAGAAACACTTTTAAACACTGTTTTACAATTGATATTTAGATTTATTTGTGTACGATGCGCATTTCGCCGCGAGGCATCATCAGATACTACCAATTTACAAAGTGCATTCACAATTTATGCAAAAATATTTGGTGGTACAATATTGCGGGAGAGGGGAGAGCGTAGTAGTAAGTGTCGCGTGACCGTGTTACACGCGACATTAGCTCCTAGCGGACGAGATGTTGATTGCCCACCTGGAGCCTTTTATTT
>JAODAC010008981.1:0-27597 GCA_027575185.1 Mimaenictus wilsoni
TTTCAGATGGCTGTAACACATGGGACAATGTTAGCACTCCGCAAATATCTCCCAAAATATAAGAAAAAATCTGGTGTGATAGTAAATACCTCTTCGATGCTTGGTACATTGACATCTTCACTTTGTCCTATGTATTGTTTGAGCAAACATGCGATGGTGGCAATTGGCATGTGCTTCGAAAAACATCCAGCTTGTCTAGAAAATGATATTAGGATTTTAACTATTTGTCCCGGACCTACTCTGAGTGGATTATACGGAATAGATGAACATTACCACACTTTAAACGATTTAGGGCCTAATCAACCATATGTACCTGCAGCGGAAAGGTAATGAGATGTTAATGAAATCGATATTATTTTGATAAGTGTATTTGTACTCGTATTTCAGGGCAGATTACTTGGGTCAAGGCCTGATTGAAATGATAAATGATGGTAAAAATGGTGACGTGTGGTTGTACAAAGATGGAAGCAAGGCATTGAAGATTGATTATCATCCGAACCAGGAAATTACAAGGGATTATTTGTTTTCATAAATTGGATGTAGTTATTCATAATTTATAAATAATTTGCTAGCATCTTAATGTATTTTTGTCTGCTTCCAGAAACAACGTCGATAGACAATGTCGACATAAATTATTCAAAGGTTTCACAACAAATGATAAACCTTGACAAACATTGCATCATAGAATGAGATGAAGCCAACACTATCTATGTTTTATAATTGGGAGAAGTATATTCATAATGAACGTAGACAAATAAGTCAGTATAAAATAAATTGTCTACCAAATTACACATCGAAAATATTCAACTTGGGTGAGAACATTTGAATACATTTTAAATTTAGTACTGTTATTTAGTATTATTGTTGAAACTTAACAAATCATATTATTTGTTAAGTTTGTGTAAATCGAATTAAGTTTACAAAGGTTTATAGAAAAAATGTATAGGCAAAATATAAAAAGGTTTTAATTTATGAGATGAAACTGATATTCATAATTAATATATGTATATAATAATATAATATAATATATATTGTGGCGAAACGGGTTTTTGGTTGCCCGCTTTTAAGGGGCACACATTCGCCAGGTTCAAAAGACCTCGATAAGGAGCGATGCTAGGGGCAAACGTAGTTTCACACAATAGAAATGATTAGGATTCACAAACTCTTTATTACACTTCGGTGGTTGGTGCAACACCGACACATCAATCAAATGAACAAAATACGCAGTGGTAACACACAGGCTTGGCACAAACTAAGAAGAAAAATCACCGGTTAACAACGTGTTAATCATTAGTGGCTAGAAAAACGTACCTAAGACGGCAGTTCGCCACGTTGTGTAGAAAACGTAAGCGAGGATACGAACACGCTCAGTCGGCGACCCGTTTGCGTAAAGACCATGGAGACCGTTGGGCAGGACGAGGCAGATTCCGCGAATAGAATGGCTCGAGCGGAGGACAAACCACGAACTTGGAACCGCGGACGTCAGTCACAAATTCCAAAGTTCTAACGCCGTTCGCCATTAAACACACTTATTAAATTAAATGAAAACAATGACAAAACCAACTTAATGAGAAAAAAAAATGTGGACTACATTCCTACTCGACACCGTCCTATAGGGTTGCCCCCTTCTTCTTCTCGCTCCGCCGCCTTCTTCAGTCATTGCTTTCTTTTCGTCAGGACCTTTAATGTTGCCACCCCCTGCTATTCTCTTTCAACCAACCTTGCACACTCTTCCCCGCATTTCTAACCTCCTGCGACCATTCCCCTTCCAGCCCTATACATTCATTCGCCATATGGTCCCATGTATCCTGGCCCATTCCACAAACTATACACCTGACATACTGTTCACCCATCCATACTTTTCTCCCTCGCTCCTCAGACCCGCATCTAGCTCTTGCAACTAGTATTTTTTCTTCCACACTTATTTTCTTGTTTCCTATATACTCTGGTCGCTTACCAATTGTTGGGATACCTCTATATCCAGGGTTATAGGTACTCTCACTAATTTTACCTTGTCTTTCTTGTTCTTCTATCTCCCCTTGTCTCCTGCAAACATTTATCTCCAGTGATCCTGCGCGTAGCATACGGTCATCTGCTCCTCCTGAGAAGCCTTGAACCTCATACGATTTCTTCCATTCACACCCAGATTTCCTTGCACACCATTTGCAAACATTCTCAACAATCTATCGTCCCCCATTCTGTACAGATATTCCTCATACCATGCAATTCTCCATGTTCCGCATTCCGCATCAGATCTTTAATAACCGACGTTTGTTCCTGCTCCAAGATTTCCCATTCGTCTAAACCCCAAACTTCTACACCTTACATTAAAGTCGGTTTCACACATGCATTCCACAGTCTTAATACGATGTCCTAGTTATTTCCCCATACTTTCTGGCATTTACCCTTCACTCTCCCCCATGCACACCTGGCTCTCCGGTGTACCCATTTGATACGTTCCTTCCACCTCCCGTTATAAGAAAACATAAACCCCAGATACTTAAACACAAACACTATTTCAATTTCCCCACCCTTCCATTCTAACCATACATTTCGTTTTCTTCGCATTCACCACCAAGCCTCGCTTTTCCATGTTTTTCTCCACTCTCCCTAACATTCCTTTCATTCCTTCAATCGTTCGAGCCAGTAATACCACATCATCCGCATACGCCAACATCCACACCTTGTTCTTTTCTATCAGTACTCCTTCATCTTGCCCTTTGCGCAACACATCCTCCAGTTCCGACACATAAAGATTGAACAACAAGGGACTTACTGGACACCCTTGTCTGACACCTTTGCTTACAACAAACTTCTCCGACACATTCTCACCTACTTTCGCCGCAGCCCACGTATTCTCATACACTCGAAGCAACCATTCACACACCTCTCCATCCACTCCCAGCCTTTTCAAACACTTAAGGAGCTTCACACACGGTACCGTGTCATGCGCTGCCTTAAGGTCCAAAAAGACTGCATACATCCTCCCTTACGCGAAGTCACATGGTCAACCATAAGTGCTAGGCTGGCACTTGAATGAATAATTTTACTTAGCAGGTTCTTGGTCTTTAAAAAAATTGTATTTTCGGTCCTGAGACCTGGCCATCAACCTGTCCTTCAGCCTGGATTTACATTTTTATTGTTTCTAATGTATTCACAGTTACATGTTATTATTGTGATTGTGATGTTGTTGTATCATGTATCATGTGTGTATTGGATGTTGCGGGTTGCGCATATTTGCGATTGTTGATTTTGAGTGTGATTTTTGAAGAGTGTTTGGTCTCTTGATGTGTGGTTTTTATAGGGTTAGATTAATGTGAATTGTAATTGTGAATAATGGGTGCCCACCCCGGAGACTCGAACCCCGTCCCTTACCACGCACAAGCCGAAGCACTACCGACTGTGCTGCCCAGGTCTTGGTCTTTAATTTTGCCGTTTTTAGAAAATTAATATTGATTATACATATAAATAATGTAATATTTATCGGACATTAACTTATCACAGAGATAATACGGAATAAATTCATCAAAGTTCTACCTACCGCAAAGATAAAATAGTAATTCAATATAAATGTTATAAACTTAAAACTTAGAAAACCAAACAAATACAAAGAAAATGAACTGTTACGTACATAATATCATTAATTAAACAAACAATATTTATTATAATAGAACGATATCATTTGTTTTGGAGCTTTGCGAAATTGACTAGAGAACTATAATTATAAATAATCAAATTATATAAATATTAATAAAATTAAATATAAATCATAAAACATATTTTCAATAATGTTCTATTTATAATGATGTGTGGTACGCGGGTTCGATGATGCTCACCAATTAACACGTATTCGAAAGTTCAAAGTTCTTTATTCACACACGAAAGTTATGAAGTTCAAAATGGAGTCACAGTACACATTACACAAGTTCAGTCACGATTACATGCGAGAAATATCGGTAGAGAAAAATGGATGTGAACTTACTCAGAGCTGGAGACAGAATGAATCGAAATTCATTCAACCCCTCAACCGCACTACAGAAAGGCAGGGAGGCATAAGGGTGGTGGTGAAATGGCTGAGTAAGTTCCCTCCGATAGCAATAGGTAAGAGAGAGAGTAGAGTAGGTGAGAATAAGTAAGAGTGAGTAAGAATGAAAGCGAAAGCTGTGACAAAGTTGTGGGTTTTCTACGAAGGCTACGTAGATAGAAACAAGACGAAGAAAAGTATGGAAAGTATGAAAATAAGAGACCTAGAAGAAGTACATTTCTATTCCTAAAGATATTTAAAATTATCGAACTTGTTTACAACATGAAAAATATTTACACTGCGAATAAATCGCTACAAACGTATAATTGGAATTTACATACCTTTCACATTTATATTTTTCAAGGTTGTACCTTTGTATTTATAAGTGGAATTTTCCAGATTAATAATATTATCAAAATGTACACGTACGAAAACAGAGTCGCCTTTCTTACAGGGGCTCTGGGGTTAATTGGGAAAGAATACACCAAAGGTCTTCTTCAAAATAAGATAAAGGTACCATATTCCTTCCAACTTACCCAAGTTTTCATTTTTATGACAATTTTAGGGAATTGCACTTGTTGATATTATCGAACCCGATGCATCTTATCAACAAGAACTTGAATCAACTTATGGTGGGGCAAAGATATTTTTTATACAAACTGATGTAGGAAATAAATCCACCTTGAAGGAGGCGTTTGAAGCAACTGTAAAGCATTTCGGTCAACTTGACATTGTTATAAACAATGCTGGCTTTGGCAAAGATGATGACTATGAGATGATCTTTAAAATCAACTTTGTAAGAGACCTGTTTTTTTAAGTTTCAAATATTTAATGAAAGTTTCCAGATGGCAGTTTTACATGGCACTCTCTTCGCTCTAAAAGAGTATCTTCCGAAATATAAAAAGGGTCCTGGAGTGATTGTGAATACTTCTTCCATTCTTGGCGTTCTTCCAGCTACCTGTTTTCCAAACTATACTTTGAGTAAACATGCTGTTACAGCGATAGGGGTGTGTTATGAAAAGTCGCCTCTTTGTTTGGAGAACGATATTCGCATTTTAACTATCTGTCCTGGGCCTACTTTTAGCAATATATACAAACGAGAATTACATCCTATTTTAATAAATGCTGTGGCTCCAGGGAAAAAAGCTCCTCCAGCTGCAGAGACGTATATTAACTGAAGTTGTATTTAGGGAGAAATATAATCTATTTTTCGATTTCAGTGCTGAATATTTGAAGGATGCTTTAATTAATCTTATAAATGAAGGTGATAATGGATCGGTGTGGATTTTCAATGAAGGGAAAGGCGCTTGCAAGATTAATAACCACCAGAACCAAAAAATTGCATTGGATTATTGGTTGTCATAAATCTGTATGTGTATAAAAATGTAATTACAACTTAAAAGTGAAATGAGTTTTAATTAAAAAAAATACACATACAAAAGTTTTCATTAAAATCGAACGCGGACACTGCGTCAACGCTCCTTGATCCACAATTAAACATTCTTTGAGAAATATTATAAAAAGAAAACAATATTTCGTAACTTTTATAAATCAATTTTATTTGACACATATTATGTTTACAAATCATGTGATTATTAATATGTTCCGAGTTTTTTGAGTGTTTCATTTGTCCAACTAATTTATTGATCATAAATTAAATGCACATGATAATATGATAAACGAGGTCTGCAGTAAATATCATAGTGATCATCGAACAAAAAAATACAATTAGTACATAAAACAAATCAAAAACTTAACACAATATGACCATGCAATTATTTTCCGTTCAGAAATTCAATTAAAATTTGATTATTGCTAATACTAAAAAATATGGAACCAAAAATGCACCGTAAAATCACACCTGCTTTTAATTCTTTCTAATGCTACGTGAATGGATTACATTCTGAATTTTGGGAATTGTTTGTCAGTATTCGTTAATACAATTACAACTCATCGCTTTTTGAGTATTTGCCATACATGTATACATATTATCAAAATGCCACATAGAGGTGATACAAATGTCTTTTGGTTTACTTTAATTCAAATTTAAACGTACTAGAAAAAAAAATTCGATGTGTATGTGCCCAAAATGATTCTTTCGGCATAAATGTGGAATGTAGCTATCAGATATTTGCTTGTATCCATCGTAAAACGCATTTTAATACTTAAGTAGTAGGAAAATTATTCAATTGCACTGTAAAATGACATAGAAGAATGGACCCAGCCCTTAAAGGACATTGCAGATAAATAAAATTTCATTAAAAAAACATCTAAAATTAATTGCAAGCCGCCATCTATGCATTTCAATCATTTCTTCGTGGGTAGCCCTACATAGATACCATCAAAACCCACACGTTACCACATTGTTTGCAAACTCGTTACCATATCTATTTCGCCGGTTTAGAAAATTTCTCCTACATTGCTAACATCGTGTATTTCCACCTAAGTTGTGTCTCACTAAATTATCATTTAATGCAATAAGTTAATACCTAAAATACTAATATCTTCTTAGATCGACCAATTAAGGAGTTGTCGAAATACTGTCCCTAAGAAATAATTAACGACACGTGTTATCAGTTGCGTGCTTCGTTTTCTATCTCTCTATCATCACCAATGGTGCTGGATGAAAGAGTGCATCGGCTTCACAATCACCATATGTGACGATGTAATCAAATTGATCCTACTTGTTTATTACTTAGTCAAAGTGTTATTTCGTAATATCGCTACCCTGAATACCACCGCGAATATGTATGTCGCCATCGCGATAGGTTGAAGTGATACCCTCTCATCCAAGTCTTATCAGTATCATCAATCAGGGGCCAATAAAAGTACCACTGACGAATTTTAATGCGCTAAATGTAGGTGTATCTGTCTAGATCAGACTTGGTCGTAATTGCACGTGGTGTTCATGTTCGTATCGGGTTCGATTTTGTTGTTCGTATTGTTCGCCAGCGTCAGGTCGGTCAGCTTTATCTCCTCCGTCGGGCTGGAGCTGTCGATCTGGAGACGTAGTGACGGATCGTCAATGATGCGAATACGAGCGTCTTCGTCGGTGGAGTCGATGGATGCGGTGCGTACGCTCGCCAAACGCAGACCGCTGATGTTGCGCACCTCTAGCCTCATGACCTGCTCAATTCCGACAAACTTAGATAGATATTCAGAGAAAGACAACTTCAGAGATACAACAGGCAACCAATCACAAAGAAAGCAAAGCATTCTAAAAGTTATGATACGAGAAGACGTTATGATATGACAATGAACGAAATTTTGTGGTAACTTTCCAAAAACCTACACAACTGTAAACGATAACTTGCAACAAATAAAAATGAGAACATGTAAAAAAAGAAAATATAAATCTGAAGTATGTTTTTTGGTAATAATGCCAATTGTCAAGACATGCTCATAAAGTCTAGAAAATAAAGTAGAAGTTCTTGTTCAAAATATTCACTACAGTTAAAAGGCGAAGATTAAATTTTGTTATCATGCCCTGCTTGTTGACTTACTCGAGCCATTTCCACGGCTCTGTGTCAGGACTTGTTATAGGTGTTGGAAACTGCACACAAATCAAGTTGTTAGTTGTGATTAAAACGGATTGCTCCGGTTTTATATGTACACGTGAAAATGTGATCTGGCCAAGCGTTTAGCATGTGTGCTAGTTATGATTATTTACACATTTTGACGTCGTTTGAGAAAATGGTAACCAACCTCAGCCTGAAGATCGGCGACTTTGTCCTGTAAATCACGAACGCGATCGCTGTCGTCTACATGATGGCTGCGAAGCTCTCCTTCGGCGGCTATTTCTTCATTCTATAAAGACAAAAATTTACAGACTCAAAGTTTTGAAAGCACGGATTTGCATCTTTTAAAAGTATGGTAATTTATATACCTTTAATTCTAGTTGACTAATCTTTTGGGTTAATTCAGCAACAGCCTGTGCTTTCTCCGCATCGCTAATCTTGGCATTCATCAGTTCATCCTGCATCTTACTATCCAAATCCGCATAGCGTCGCTGCTCCTCCAGCAACTTAGCAGCAGATTCGCGATCACGTAATTCCGCTGCTTCCAGCAGTTCCCTCTGTCGCTTAATCTCCTCATCCTGCCTACGTAGCTGGTTTGTGCTTACTTGAACCTGCGTTTCAAGTTCCATCACCTTCAGACGTAGTTCCTTCACCTCGGTCAAAGTCTCCATCTCCCTAATTCGAGTGGTCATCAGTTCCTCTTCCAATTTTTGTGTCTCGTTTCGATTGCCCCAAAGTAGTTTCTTGGGCGTACTAAGAGCGTCATTCATTGTAGACGATTCCTGTTTATGTTCCTGCAAATGGCGGCTCCATTGTGAGGACAACTCAGAGACTCGTTGGCGTAGGTCCTTTAATGAGAGATTGGCCTCAGCCTCGCGGAGTTTCACAGCGATTAATTCCTCCTGCAAATGGGCTACGCTGTTGTCAGGGGTGATTTCACGCAGGGTTTTCTTATCTTCCTCCAATTCGTGTATACGAGCTCGTAGGTCGCGTACAAGAACATCGTTCTCGGCTTCCCGAAGTCGTACTTTGACTAATTCATCTTGGAGACATTGAATCATGGAATCGCGTTGTTGTAGTTGTTCGGACTTTAGGGACATTTCTTCTAACGACGACTGCCGTGAGGATTGCTAAATGATTGAAAAAGATAGAGACGTTAGTATGAAAAAGTAGAAAGATAAATTGGTACGTACAGATTCTTCCATTTTCATAGACAGTGATTGAATCTTCTCCTTAGCCAATGCCAATTCATGAATGACTTGCAAATGGGTATGGCGTAATCCGTCAAGTTCACTTTGCACGACAAATGTAGTTTCCTCCTCCTCCGCTCGGCTTACTTGTCCCTTTACAAGACGATCCGCCAACGCACGACTCTCCTCCTCCAACATATCATTCCGTTGCTTTAGGTGCTTATTCTCAGTGCGTAATCGTTTCAATTCCATAGTCTCCTCCTGCTCCTTCGCCTTAATAACACTATATTCCTTCTCCAATTTCTTCATTTTCTTAGTGTTTAGTTTCATTCCGTACGCCAATTGCATCAATCCTTCGGAGTCGGATTCCGCACGCGTCGGCAATTCCTTTTGGAAGAATTTCAACATGCCCTCCATATCCAACGACATCAAATCCTCCTTCCCCAGTGTGAGCATAGCCAAAGCGACCTTAAAGATAATCTCAATCCCCTCCGAAAGGAACACGTCCATGATCCGACACGCCATCGGCAAGGAGAGCGCGGTGGTGAAGAGAGTGAGGAACCAGCTCGACGCGTACATCGATGTGTGGAAGCTTTGCGATTGGAAATGTTTGCTCAGCTCCGGAAGCTGCTCGCCGACGAGATTCTCCAATTGGAACATACACAATCCCAGCTCGGCCATCGTGGGCGTGAACATATCGCGCATCTTGTAATCCTCCATGATCTTTACCAGCACGGCGAATGTCTCCTCTTCGGGCATCTGCTGCATGAGAAGCAGGCCGACGATAAAGCCGGTTCCCTGGCAGTAGCCCACCTCGCGATCGTGCAGCGAGTACGCCTTGATCACATTGAAGAGTGACTCCTGGCCGAGGCCATCTTTCTCTTTGAAGAAATCGTGTTCGGGATATGTGCGTGCGATATCACGGCGAATCACCTTTTCGCACGGTGATTTCGTCTGAAAAATTAATGTGGTCATAAAAACGCTTGGTCATACAACACGTCAGGATCGATTGATAGCTTAATGTCGACAAGTATCCGAACGGACCATGCAGAAGATTCTACCATAAATAGTACCAACCATCTGTTTATAAGGATATGGTTTTTACCTTAATGTACTCAGCATACAATTTCTTCTCAGGAGCCTCCGTGGCGGAGCAGAGAAGTTGCCAAGCGATGCCCCGGAAATGCATCGGAATACCCTTCCGTACGTATTCGCGTACCTGGGCATTCTGCTTCTTCCAGTAGGTGTCCCACTCACTGATCATTTGGCCCCAAAGGGCCCACAGATCTTCCCCATCCTCACCTCTATCTGGACAACTTGTACCTGATAGCATACATTATGAAATAAGTCAAACTTTTTAACAAACTAGATTTACGAATGACAGTTACCACTTCTATGCGAAAGAGGTAAATGAGTAAATGAGAGAGGCTCAAGGAAGAAGTTCCTACCAGAGGTAACGGATATTTGAGAGGTATCCGAACTCTTCCTAGAGTGACCCGAGGCCGATGCGCCGCTCAACGAATTGAGCGACTTGGCATCGGACTCGTAGAGGCGGTTTGCCTCCTCCAGCTTGGCGAGTAGAGCCAACTCGTCGCCGGACGCTACGTTGTTGTTATTGTTATTGCACGGTGCCGGACTCTCCAGCCTCATGGCTGTTGGAGGCATTGTGTAATAGCCTCCATCGGACTCCAAGAAAAGACAATTCAAAGAAGGTCCGGATCTGCAATGAATAAAAACACACAATAAAACTACCATCCTTTGTTAAAGTAATATAAGTTGTTAAAATAATATTAGCCTAATAAATAAAATAGTACAAGTTAATATTTTGTTCTATATATGTCACATTATATTGTATTGAGGTTCCCATAATATAATTACGATATATTGTATTTAATATGAATAAAAGAACATTTGTAAATGTAAATATACTTTATACACATTCATAACTTGACTTATTTACAAATGTCCTTGAAATATTTTCTAATATAATGCGTCTAGAAATATGGTTGGTGCGTGGTATTTTTTAGAGATAATGAAGTGACACGAAGGATTCAGCTTGGCGTAGAGTACAAATAGAGTGGATTAGAATACGACGAATTCATTCGGTGTTGAGTGTTTCTAGGAGTATCATGCTTGTTGTGAGCGATAAAGTTGTGGTTGTATTTGGTGGTAATGGAGGTATTGGAAAATGTACAGTTCTGGAATTGTTAAACCAAGGAGTGAAGGTAATTATATATTTCATTAAAAAAGGTTGATAACTATTTATTTTAGTTTATAATGATCTGTTGAAAGAATATCAATGATAAGCGCGTTCTTGCTAGTTTCATTCAATTATTTTACAACCTTGGTTAAAAATGAGACAATTAGCATAAATAAAGCAGAAAAACTATAAAGGAAATAGACGTTTTGCTGAATATTGCTGAATATTACTAGATGTTATTCTAGTAATAAAATTTAGAATTTACATCGGATATTATATATCTAACTACGTCGTCCTACTTCATAATTTATTACTTTAATTATTTTCTGACAGTTTAATAATTTTAATCAAAATTTTACATTTTATTTATTAAACCTAATAAAACCAGATGTTATGCTTTACGAACAATATTCGCATATATTTAATGTTTCAGGGGATTCTTATAGTCGACCAGAATGATACCAACATAGACTCCTTCATTCAAAATGAAATTGCATCAAGTTATGGCCGAAATAAGGCTAAATTTATGAAGTGTAATGTAACAGATCAAACAGAAGTACAAGGTAACTAATTTTACGATAAAATTAAAAGACATAATTATCTTCGTTATTACTATTTTATTATTATGTTTTAATGCTATTTGTATTTTATTTTCATTTAAGTAAATAATGCATTTTAGGTGTTTTCGATTTCTGTATCCAACAATTCGCTTGCTTGGATATTGTTATAAACCTCGTTGGTATCGTCCAGGAGAAAAACTCGGCGGCTGCTGTTGCAGTCAACTTAGTATGTTTAAAAATCCATCAATTTACTTATACAAAAACAAACTTTTTAAAGGTTGGCGCAATGCATGTAATCAACGAAGCGTATGCTCGTCTATCTAAGTGTAAATCGCCGACTACCGAGCAGGCTGTAATTTGCAGTGTGGCCTCGTCAGCCGGCCTGTTTCCCCTCGTCAATTTCCCAAATTATAGCGCTACCAAGTCCGGCCTTATCACATTCGCCTATTGCATGGGCAAGAATAAAGAAATGGAGGGTAATCAGTCGGTAAAAATTGTAACGCTTTGTCCTACGGCTACTGAGACATCATTCCTAGACACTGCACGGGATATGTGTAAAACAACGACAGGCGTAGTGCAACAGGAACTGATCAGAATCTTTCAAGATAATAATACTGTACAAAAGTACGTAATTCTCTCGATTATATTCAAGATAAAGTATAAGCATCTTCATTCTAATGTTTGGTATCATTTTTAGACCAGAATCGGTGGCTAAGTGCATTATTGATATCGTCGAAAATGGAGATAATGCTTCTATTTGGTTGGCGCACATGAACAGACGTGCTGAGAGAGTGGACTACGACGCAATTCAGAATGTTGTTTTGAAGATAATTGCGAATTAGATTTACAATTACTTTGATGTGATATATAGTATGAATCTTGATTTAAACTGCATATATTGAAAGTTTTTTTAATGCAGAAAACAAATAACATCTTTATATATGGATATTATCTTTAAAATAGAAATTATAGGCTAAGGAAAGAAGGAAAGAAAGCTTCTAGAGAGTAGAAATAAGGTAGATCATGTAGACAAAATAAGGCGGCCATAGAAGAACATACAATAGTTAGTTGACCATGGGCAGAAGAGAAATGTTACCTGCAGGTCGAGCATACATTTAGTTACGGGGAATTTAGGAGAAACATATGTTGGAATTTTGAAGGAAGGCAAGTGACGCGAATACGAACCTGATTAAAAAATTCATATGAAATAACAGAAAAATCACATCTGGAAAGTTTAGTTCATGCATGTTTTCTGTAGATTAGAAGTAAATTTAGTAAACCGAAATAATTCTAAAAGGTGCGCGTGCAAAATGTGTGTACTCCAAGTTACAAGTAATGAACAAACAAGGTAACGGAAAAACAGAAGTGGGTACGTGAATAGCTAGGGAAAACAAGTGGTACCCCGCGCCATGCAAATGGTGAGAACTACGCCAAACGACCAAGGGCGACCGAAGGCAGAAGAGCTAGTCGATTGTCTTTATTGAGTAGTAGACAGTCGTCAGTCGAGAGTTGGTTCGGAGACATTTCTGGAATTAGTCGATCGACAATGAGTTAATCAGTTTGGACGTAGGTGAGCTAATAAGTCACTAGTTGGTAGGGGTAGGTTCAGTTCGGTCATGTGTGCTTTAACTGTGCAAAATTTAGAGGTGTTTATCAGGTTCTTGTGTTAAATCAATATATTATCAGGTTAAAACTATTCGTGTGTTAAGTGAATGATCACCACCCCAAGAAAAGCAAAAACTAAACCTTGTAAAACACGTCAAAGTGTGGCGAGAATCGCCATAATGTCTTGTACAGTTCTGAGATAAATCATCCAACATATTTACAACCTATTTACCTGTTCTCTATCATCGCTTGTTTCCTTATCTTTGTTAAGTTAACATGTTTCATTCTCCATCTATAAGGTTTGCACTAATTTTATAATCCATAATTAAAATACCTGGGAACAAGGGGAATGTGTTGAGGTGAAGGTGGAATGGGCTTTGAAGGAGGGCAGAGGAGTAAAACTAGTAGAAGATATGAGAAGTGACTCGTGGATATTGCTGGGGCTCATATTGGGTTTATGTTATTATTTGTATATGTATTTAATTGTTTATCATTTTTCTTCTTATTGTATTGTTATCATTTAATTTAAAAATTGTGATTAATGTTTAGTGATATTTTGAAGGCCAATAAAGGTTCCATATTATTAATTAAAATATCCTTGTGTTTGAGATTACAGGTATTCGCCTTTTTTACTTGGCAATATTATTAGCATCAAGTGATGAACCAATGAAATTAGTATTTTACGATCTATGTAAATCATTCTTGCCAACGTAAACTTTGATACAATGTAGCAATTGCCATTTTATCAGAAGTATAAATAAACTAACTCAAGGAATAGTACCTCATATGGAATGTGCGCATTTATTAAAGCAGAATGTGGTTTGCAGTTAAAGATAAAGTTGCTGTTGTTTTCGGTGGAAATGGTGGCATTGGAAAATGTACCATTCTGGAATTATTTAAGCATAGTGTGAAGGTAATAACATTTTACAAAAGGATTTACGCCTTCATTGATCGCAATTTAATGATTTGTAATAACATGAAACTTAATCGTTTCATTTTAATATATCGTATAGGTTGACCAAAACGATCAAAATATAGATTCATTTATTCAGAATGAAATAACGGATAATTTTGGATCCAACAAAACCACATTTATGAAATGTGATATAACAAATCCAATAGAAGTGCAAAGTAAGATTTTCGTGCCTTTACTTATTTCTAATTATATAATTATTATTGATTGACATTACAGACGTTTTCAAGTCCTGCATTCAACAATTCAATATTTTAGACATTGTTTTAAATTGCGCTGGTGATTCGTCAATAATGAATCACACCCAATTCAAACCGTCACTGTAAACCTGGTTGGCCAATTAAATTAAAAATAAATGTACATCTGCCTGACTCTTTTTATTACAGTTTGGGGCAATGCATATTATCAACGAGGGTTATGCCCATCTTTCAGCAAACACCAAACAAGGTGTCTACAGTACATCCAAATGCGAGCTAATCTGCTTTGCTCATTGTATGGCAAAACAGAAAGAATTGGAGGGTGATTTATCAGTTAAGATGGTCACCGTATGCCCCGCAGCTACATATACACCAATGCTGAACATCTTAGATGATATGAAGACCTGGGAAGATAGACAACACATCGAAGAAAATGAATACGGAAGACAAAATACAAAAATACTTAGAAATGACGCTTTACATAATCAGTGAAAGTTCAAACTAAATAATAACATACATACACTCAGATTTAGAAGATATATTAATTGGTATTTTTCTTTTTAGGCTTGAGTCAGTTGCAAAATGTATTCTTGAAATAATTCAAAATGCCGACAACGCATCTATTTGGATCTCACAGATTAATAGAAGACCTGATAAAGTGGAATACGATGCAATTTTGAATGCATCCACACGCCAGATTATCTGATTTTGTTGAAATACACATTTGTGTTAATTATAATGTTAAGGACTAAAAGGTTTAATTAAAATTGGCCATAATTAAAGTAAATTACAGCCGAGTCAATACCGGGCGGCAGCCCGGTGGATTGAGTCGTTGGCTAGCGGTCGTGACATCCCGGGTTCCAACCTCCCCCGGTTAGCCGGGCCTTTTTAGCGGCGGCTTGCCGCGATGTGGAGCTCGGTGCTCGTGAGATCACTGCAGTTAGGCAACGTCGGACGTAGCTAGGCGTTGGATGGGTGACCACTTGGTCTCCCCACTCAACAAGCGGCTGCGGCACCGTCCGCGAACTCCTGATTTCGCGGTAAAAACGCGAATGAAGGTTGGGCAATTCGCTTGCAACGGTCCCCGGAAAAAAACCCATATGCACAGAAAGTTCAGAGCAAGTACCACCAGTAGCGAGATCGGATTGGGCCCGGTGAAAGTTACTATTCCCTTACACCACTATGTGGTAGAAAAAGATTGTTGAATAATAATAATAAAATACAGTCGAGTCAAGTATATAAAATTACTAAATAAATGCATTCAATTTTGTTAGTATATACATTTGTGCAACTCGTTAAAGTGATATAAGTGATATGAAAACATACCAATGTTATAAACATGATCAATGTTTACTTTCAGATAACAAAATGACGTTATGTTACAATGTTTGGGAAATGCACTCAATAAAGTTATATAAAACACATCACAGAGTGCGGGGCATTTACAGACTCAGAATGTCTTTCGTTGTTAAAGATAAAGTTGCTGTTGTATTTGGTGGAAATGGTGGCATTGGGAAATGTACAGTTGTGGAATTATTTAAACATGGTGCAAAGGTAATTAAGCTATCATCATTTGTACATTCTTATTGGGTGCCTTTGTAATTTATTGGAACTAAGAATACCTGTTGGTATATAAGATTTATGATATGTTTTATTAATAGTAGTTATACGTTTTAAGCCGATTAATAGATGCCACAAGGCGAAATTCAAAGTTATAAAAATATTTCAACCACCAACGAACCTAACAACCTAACCCGCAACTAACTTTATTTTTGTTAATCTAACCTCACGCAACTTAACCTAATCAAACTTAACCTGACTTAACCTAGCCCAGCCTAACAGTCCGATTTAAAATTGTACTTTTGTTCGTACATGCCCATGGCGCCATCTCATACCAACCGGGCATATTTAATGTTAAATATTGCCCGTGGCGCCATCTGTAATTCGACAAAACAGTGTTCGCGAAACATTCCCTGAAATCATCAATGAATTTATCATTCGATTGCGATACACTTCCATATCAAAATCAACAATTTATAGGTCAAAAGAAATGTTTTTAAATTATATTATTCAAATAATCAAATGTACAACATTTGCAGGGTGTTCTTATCGTTGACCAGAATGACATCAATGTGAATTCGTTCATTCAAAATGAAATAGCTACAATTTATGGCCAAAACAATTGCGAATTTATTAAATGCGATATATCAAATTTAACTGAAATACAAAGTAAGTTTTCGATAATTACTTTCTAATAATCAATTGTAAATCACGGACGTTTCGTTGTGATCAGGTGCTTTCGATTATTGCATTCAACAATTTGGTGTCGTCGACATTATTATAAATTGCGCTGCGATTCTGAATGAAAATTCTCCTACCTCTACTATTACAATTAATTTGGTTTGTTCTTAATACTTGCTTAATACTAATATTAATACTTAAAAATAATAATGAACTTAAATATTTATTCATTATAAATATTTAAGATTGGAGCAATACATATTATCAATCAGGCATATATACGTCTCTCGACGTATAAATCGTCAACCACTGTGCAAGGTGTGATTTGTAATATAGCCTCGAATGCAGCATTGAGACCTTTACTTAACTTTCCGAGTTACACTGCATCAAAATCTGGTATAACTTCTTATGCTTATTGTATGGGAAAACAGAAAGAAATGGAGGGCGATTTAAGGGTTAAGATAGTGACTATATGTCCTACTGCTACTGACACTCCTATGATGGATGTTGCTTGTAATTTGAATGAGATTTCGCCGGAGATTGTGGAAAAGGGATTGAAGGAAGTTATTGAAGAAAGGAGGATACAAAGGTGAGTAAAAGCAGTTATTTCACAAAAATTATACTCATGCTATATTTGGATCTATCAAAATGTCTCTTCTCTATTTTCTTCAACTCTGCGGCGCAGCACTACACGGAATTTTATGCACCTCCAGAGTGGTTCCTGGAGGGGCAGCATATCGAGGTGACTGACTTGAGCCCGAGTTCACTCTGGTAGACTATTTCTACGTGATGTTTATTCTTATCGTCGCCTACCCACCACCATTACTATGTTAGTGATTAAACATTTTTTCGGTTAATTTTCCTTCTTCAAATCATCATATTACACCAACAATTTGCTACTTTCCTCTCAGGTGTTTAATGTTTAACGCATCAAATTCTAATCATTCTTTCCTTTTCAGACCAGAGTCAGCTGCAAAATGCATTATCGACGTAATAAAAAATGGCGACAATGCCTCCATCTGGTTATCCCAGCTAGACAGAAGTCCCAAAAGAGTAGATTACGACGCACTTTTGAGCGTAGCTACCAGCCAGTTTGCATGATAATTTTATCGCAATACAACTAGTTATTACGCATTCATAAAACCAAATAAAAAAAAAGATTGCCGCACATCTGTTTCAATGTCATTCGTGGCACCCGAATGTCTGTCGCACATCGCAAATTTCCAGCGTTTACGAGCTTTACGACATTGTCGATGAATAAACAAACAGCAACCGTGCAATAAAACGCACACACATCTTCCCACATGTGCGCGCGTTTGGTTGACAAGTGGTCAAGCGCGATAAAGCGTGTTTAATTGGCAAAGCAATAAATGCGTGCCGATAAGCGAGCGAGTGATAGTAAAAGAAAATAAATAAACGATTGTGCTCCGAAAGTGTTTAACAACATCTCTGCGATAAGCAATGTCGTAGTTCAATGTTCTTGCGTTCGGCGATTGGACAAAAAAGACACGCGCTCATCGGTGACCGCCACCGTTTCATCTGCTCATCTGCCGCGATTGCTTCATTTACAATTAGATGAGTAATACGTGCGTGAGGGTAATTAAATCGCATCGTTGCGATTAAACGTTGTAATTTGTGACAGTTGTGTACTTTTTGTAATCAATTACAGAGCGCTTGTTTTGCTCGCGAATGCACAACATTGTTAGCGGTGTCCCATTGTCCTATATTCCTATATTTGTCATACCAGCATCCTGCCAACCTTTGGAATAAACGACGAGCAATGTTACCATGCACACGCCAAATGACAGCAATGTACTTTGTGCTTAGTCGCTCTTGGCGATAAGTTCTTTAAATACAATAAAAACTTTCCCTAAGAAATTAATTCAATTATTTTTTTTGCAAAATAATGATTTTCTAGATACATAATCATAATACATCTTATATGTTTTGCAAAAAATCCACGAAAAGTTTGCTATGTGGAATAATAAGCATGTTTGACTCGGAGCCAAAATTGTAAATGTCCGTTATCAATGTGCCAAATAAGTTTTATTATCCACCCTCTGGTATTTCGTAAGTATATAAATCTGAAGGATACATGAGATATATGGGTGAAAATAGGAAACTCGTGTCATTTGGAGATAACAAGAGAGTCTAATATTTTATAAAACTGAAACGTGAATAACAAATACTGGTTTATGCTTGTTAGACAGAGTTCCTAGTAAAATCATGTCATAATTGGTAAATGAGATCATTCCTGCAACTATTCCAATATCACAATATCTGAATAATATCACATATACTTATTTTTGTCCAAACATGATTGCTGACCACAAGTTCCGACTTCGATTCTCGGTGTACGTCGAGCATAATGAATTCTTATTCTTATCAATAGTATTAGTCTCTAAAATTACTAATTACATTGAAAAGGAATTGAATGGAGCTAATGACCATAGTAGCCATTGCTCGGCAAATAAACAATACTTATTTCCTTGTTTTCTTTTTTATTAAAGCGTAGTCTACATTATTGAGCCCGTTTATTTCACACCTCCAGAGTGATTCCTGGTAGGTTAGCACGTCGCGTCAAGGTGAATAACCTGTCCACGTTTCCGAAGTTTGCACACAGTGTCCCAGGTTCCCAGGACTGATTCGCCGCTGAGAGAAGTTGAGGGTACCGGTGTCTCGGTCTACTCTAATCAGATTATAAACTCTATGAAATTTCATCAAGATATGTACAAGTTTGAAGTTAGGAAGATATCTGCACTGCAGGTAAAATAGAGGAGTCTGAAAAATATGCCTAGTAAGAAATCAAATAAGGTTATTTCTTTATCAGTTAAGACGGTTAGAAAAATTATATCATTTTCGAAAAAGAAGCATTTTAAATGTTAATTTAAATCGTATCAAACTCGATTTGTACAGTTTCCTTTCAATTTCTTTTCCAACTGTACCTGTATGAGTTTGCAATGTATTTTCACAACTTAAAAGAATTTAACACATTTGATAAATCATTACTAATATTCGAAAAAACGATTACGATGCAAAATAATTAGCTACAAATAGAATTTTCGACAAATATGTTAATCAAAACTACCATGCACTTTTTAAACAATTTACGAAGTGAAATTGTAAACTTTTGGTTGCTCACAATACTGATAACGATTATTCAAATGTATATGTTCCATGTATTCTACTATAATATTAAAAAAAAAACTACGTGCCATGCTTCACATTCCTTTGGAATTAAAATTTAAAAAAAAACTTAAACTGGCAAGTCTTATTAGATTTTTACCAAAGACTTCTCCTTAAGTCTAGTTGCCTAACAGACGAATAGGAAAAAGTGATGTGAAAGACATGATAATAACTGCGTATTAGATCATTCTTCTCCGAAGAATTGAACGTCATAAAATGATATTACAAACTGTCCTGCAATTTATTTGACCCGAGCGATGGCCAAACGTGCGCTGCAGTGCAACGTTGTTCGGCCGCGGGCAAACGGTGTCAGGAAATGTCTCCAGCACACAATATACATATTTGTTTTTATTCATTATCAGAGCTTGACCTATTATCGTGATACGCCAACCGCCTATAAAGGCATTTGGTTCATTCAACGGTGGACGCATGTGTCCACTCACGGTTTGATTTCTCGCGCGTCCACAACGCATCAATCTCCCTGCTCCCTGCTGTTCTCACTCATGCCTGGTGTGTCCGTCCTGCGCGCGCGTTTCACGCAAATTAAATAATTGCAAGCCGCAACGTGCTGGCACGAGTGTCAAAGAAAGCGTTCCGAAATTAAGCGGCTACATCAAAGCGCCAAAGAGCAACAAAACAAAGCAGCTCAAAGCGACTGACGGTGGAAGGACAAACGCTCGCCGGTTGAAGGAACAAGTGTGCCTTTTTGAGGACTAAGCACCGCTTTTCCTGAGGATCAGAAGTTCTTTTCGTCACACGGCGACGGGAAAATTCACAGCCATCCAGTCCACGAAAAATAAAGGAAAGCGACGTCAAATAGACACACAAAAGAATACCAAACAAGACGGGAACAATGAACAGGATCCTCTTTCTCGGTGTGTGTGCTTTCATCGTGGTGGGATGTTACAGTGCGAGCATAAAGAAGCAGAACAGCGCAGGTAAAACTTAATTTTTAATTAAACGAAGGAAAAGGAACGAGTACATAAGCTGAGCATGCATTAACAAGATGCTCTTGTCCATTGAAAAAAAAAACATCACAAAACACCTTGAACCCAACTTGCGTTCGAAAAAACTGATGTTACGTTATTAACCCTGAGCTGTCATCCTATTATGTAGCCTGATAACGCCTCTGAAGCTTGAAGACGATAACATTGAGTCACTTACATTCGCGAATGTTGTGTAAATGTCGGGCGGAAAGTTTCCACTCGTTTTCAATTAATTGACACGACTTGTCTCTCTCCCTCTCTGTCTATCTCTTTACCCTGCTGGACTTATCTGCATCACGAATGTGATCTCACGGCTATGCAATGCGCTTATGCATCACTTCCCTGGCACGATAAGCCTACTATCAATCGATGTATACAGTTGCAGATAATTGCAAAGAGGCAAATAACGAATGGAATGCACATATATATTGATCGCGCATTTCGCCATCCAAACGATGCACAAACAAGATTGCGCCTGCCGATGATGAGAAGACGCAATTTGTTGTTCGGGCATTTCGAAAAAAGGTCAGATCTTTGCTGGCCCATCGGATGATGATCTAATATTTAGTGGAAAACACGCAATTCATGTTTTTCTGCGTTCGAGATTTGAATTGAGGACAAGAATTGGGATAGTGGGTCGGCCGAAAAGATTAATGATGGTTAATTCGGCTTTTTTAAATGTTTCTAAATTGATAATGATTTTATGGCGTAGTTTTTGATTTAGGGTGATATAGGCGTACAATGTTATGAAAAATATACATATACTCTTTCATTATTCAAATTACACTTGATATATCTGAACCGTGGGTGTTACAAAGAATAGGCATCGATAAGTATCGATACTTTTCGATATTTCAAGTATCGTTAAGAAACGATCATTTCTCTGTATTCTTCAGATACTGTTCTGCTTGATTGTTTGCAAATCAGCCAAACGATGGCGCCAATGACGTTCAATACTTTCGACATCAATTAGTATCTAGACCTTACAAGTTTAAATTCTTATAGATATTTCAATTGTATGCCAATCGATATTTCATATATCAAAAGTACGTTACCTCATTTTTCAATATTTATTCCGATATTTCTGCAATCAACAGGTGGATTTATCTTCAAATATTGAAAAAGTTGTTAATAAATCGATACATTAAGTATCGATACTTTTCAGGTTTCAATATTAATTCATACTTTAGTTCGATACGTATCGATGTTTAAGATATTCGCGAGTCTCGAAAAATTCAATACCTCATTTTCGATATTTATGCCGGTATTTTTGCCATCAGTACGTTGATTTACCTTGGAAATATTCATAATTGATAACGCTATATACATTTTCGCTATCATTAAGCACCGGTATCTTTTTAGTTTCAATACTTATTGACAGTTTAGTTCATACCTATCAAGACTTATACATATTAGACCTGGATATATTATCTTTCGCTATAGTATCTGTCGATACCTTAGCACATATCTAAACATTCAGGCGCCCTATATGCACACTATAAAAGAAAACCCCTTCCTCGGTCTTCTCGGAAAAAGAGAAAGATTCTCGCCTCTGTTAAAAAAGGTTTACATCTCAGCTAGAAAGGTTTATACAAGTTTGTCAAACGCTAGAAGCCGAGATAATTGCAGTAGATCTATAGAAGTCACTTTGAAGGTCCTCTTCGCTACAATTCTGGAATATCACATTTTAAATCAATAACTAATGTAATTAATTGAAAATTACTTCATATTTCCAATGCATTTCAGATCAACTTCTTTAAATCTAAAATATGCACTTCTAGATAATATTTTCGACACTATTGAATAATATATTTCATTTTCAGCAAATGTGAAGAAATACTGCACAGACGAGAAAGACCTTGAATTCAAATTGCAAATGGGCGAGCAAGGACCAAGTCCCAAAGGCACCTGCAAGTTTGTGAAATGCGAGGACGTCGTCGATGGCAAGTCCTCCTTCACCGAAATTGGGTACGTCTATTCCGTGTTTTACGCTTTTATCCATAGTCGTAAATTGTCACCTGTCCCCTTTTTGTACACCTTCGTTTTACGCCTTCTCCTTTTACGACCATCTCTGTCTGTCCTGCAGGTGTGGCGTTTTCGTAACGACAGAAGGCTGCAACGCAACAAGTTACGACTACACGAAGCGATATCCCCACTGCTGTCCGGGCGAAGTCTGCTAGATTTAAACGAATTTCATCTCTCCCCTAAGTAATTATCCAACAATCTTAATGGAGTATTAGTAAGTGTAGTATGTCCTTCTAATTGTACGCAAACTATTTATATCTACGTTCTAATATAATTATCCTAGACGTAAACGAATGAAAAATGGAATATTTGCAAATGGACGTGATGCAATCATTCGTACTTATGCTAAGTAGAACCAAAAAAAAAAAACAAATTCTGTAAAAATGTGTTGCCCACGTCTATATGACAATGCGAATCCATTGCGATAACGCAAAAGCTGTAATTAAGCGCACTTTACTTAGTGACAATTCGATCGATATGCAGTAATTAAGTGTAATCAGCGCCATGAACACAACTATTCTGCATTTATCAGCAGTTTATCACCATTTGCATGCGGTTTCTTTATGATGAAAACGCAATTATTACAACTATCTGCTGGAAAAAATTCCACGACATCAAGCATCATTTATAATTTATAGTGATATATGATTATGATTTTAAAACAATAAACTCAGTAATAATTATACGAAATATTCGATTATTTAATACATCGGGAGTTTAATGGGGGTTTCGCGGTAGGTTTCGTGTCTAATTTATTCAAAGAGATGACACAACATGAATTAATGATATTTGGAATTAATTAACCTTGACAGTGACAGGTTTTGCAGCTTTACTTGTTTGTTATGTACCTTACGACTCTTTCTTTTACCTTTAAAGATAGTTTGAATGTTAATTTTCGAATAGCTACTAGAAGTAACTGGTTGCAATTGTTGTAATTGCCTGTCAAGATACATTTTGGTTAATTTCAATTTAATTATCGCGTCAGGTTTCCCCATGAAAAATGCGTTTCAAATTTTCTCCCGGTCTGTTTAGTGCTTTCATGGTTATACTGTGGCACATTGGTTGAAATCAGTGTTTTTGCCCGTCATAAGGCATTTTGTTGAATTTTATGTAAAACATATATGATTTTTCGATTGCACTGTGAAGTAATATGGTATTTCAAGCTAGGAAGGGAAATTTGCATCATTATGATCATTAACATTAACTGCCACCGAAGAGGTAGGTCTACAGATGATATCCTCAGAAAGAGGGTGTTCTCAGGAGTAGATTGATACCAAATTTATCATATTGTCTCTGGAACTAGAGCATTTAGTACCATTTTCATTAGTATTTTTAAATAATTAATATAAAAGGCAATAACATATTGTAAAAAAATATCTCGCACCAATGAGGTAGGTTTGCAGATGATATCAGAAAGAGGGAGGAGTAGATTGATACCAAATTTATCACATTGTCTCTTGAATTGGTCCATTTAGGACCATTTTCATATTTTCCAATAATTAATATAAGAGACAATAACATAAAAAATCTCGCACCAATGAGGCAGGGTTACAGATGATATCAGAAAGAGGGAGGAGTAAATTGACACAAAATTTATCACTGTTTATCAATCGTCCATTGGCAAAATATCGTAACAAGGAATAACACACCTGATACAATCTATTAATGATGGCTAATTCGGCTTTTTAAATGTTTCTAAATTGATAATGATTTTATGACGTAGTTTCTGATTTAGGGTGATATAGGCGTACAATGTTATGAAAAATATACATATACTCTTTCATTATTCAAATTACACTTGATATATCTGAACCGTGGGTGTTACAAAGAATAGGCATCGATAAGTATCGATACTTTTCGATATTTCAAGTATCGTTAAGAAACGATCATTTCTCTGTATTCTTCAGATACTGTTCTGCTTGATTGTTTGCAAATCAGCCAAACGATGGCGCCAATGACGTTCAATACTTTCGACATCAATTAGTATCTAGACCTTACAAGTTTAAATTCTTATAGATATTTCAATTGTATGCCAATCGATATTTCATATATCAAAAGTACGTTACCTCATTTTTCAATATTTATTCCGATATTTCTGCAATCAACAGGTGGATTTATCTTCAAATATCGTAAGTATCGATCCTTTTCAATAACATACAATAATAACATATTGCAAAAAAATCTCGCACCAATGAGGTAGGTTTGCAGATGATATCAGAAAGAGGGAGGAGTAAATTGATACCAAATTTATCACTGTTTATCAATCGTTTATCAATCGTCCATTGGCAAAATATCGTAACAAGAAATAACACACCTGATGCAATCTATTATTTGCTTTTCAGTACTTTCAACGACTATCGATCGATACCAGAAACATCGATGATTGTTAATCTCTTAACTCTTCTCGAATCGGTCAAATTCCGGATTATCGTATTTATAATTCCCTATTATCGTATTGATTAATTTATGTGGTCAACACTTTTTCAACTTCTGAATGCGATCAAGTTTGTTCCGAAAGTAAAATTAGATTAAGGATAGAATAAAAGACTAAGGATATTGGCCTTAAGCCAAATTAACATCAATTTCAGATCACATCAAGATCAAAAATTCCAAGTTGAAGTTATATTCAAATAAATAACATCAAATATATTAATTGGTTTAGCGGTTTATATTTTGTTTATTTGGACTAACATATTTTGGGTAAATTCCGATGATCTGGTCGAAAATATGCGATTAATTCATCATCCCATAACTGTTTATTTTCAATTCAACAAGTGGAATCTTGTCAAACATTGACATCAACCGAACTAGAAATATACATTAAAAAACGAATTAAGTATGTATTCCGAACTTATAAATAAATTTATGGCCCGAAAATGCAGTTGTACATTTCATTAACATTTTTAATACACCGTCCGTAAACCTAATTACTCCCACAGATCTACTTCGACTCGAATCTGTAACTCAATGAATTTAACGTAGATAATCTTCCAACTTGTTTTCATTAAATTAATGTATATACACGGCTTATCTTAATGTAAACCAATAATTATATATGCATACGAAACTTCTCAATATCTTCTTAACTTTAATTACTTCGAGATCTTCGGTATAAATACAAACTTGTGTAGTTTCTGGTCAGTTACGTTTATACATTCAACCGTGATCATGCAGAATATCCGAATCTTCTTCCTCTTCGGAACAATTCTGGTCCTAGCCGCTCCAAATAGTAGTAGCCCTATTGAGGAAAAGGTAAGATTATAAATTGGTCTATTACTGTCGAGAGTTGTCAGTAATATATTTATTATTTTGTGTATACATAATTTTCAGCATTATCAAGATTGTGTAGTTGGTAATTTAATAATTAAACACAAAGAGGAAGCAAACTCTCCACAGAAATGCGGGTTAATTTTCTGCAGCAATGGAAAAGTTACTGAAGCAAGGTAAACGTTATTCTCTTTGATTATTTAATGTCTTTTGATAATCTATTAATTGTTTTAATTATACTTTTAGTTGTTCTCCTCTTCCTCCAATTTTTGGACTTTCGGCAATTGCTGATTGCAAATTGACTGAGTATGATTTAAGTAAGAAGTTTCCTGAATGTTGTCCTAGACCGATTTGCACAATGTTTAATTTTACAAAGGAAAAGACGATGTAACTTTTTAAGATTTCATTATTTTTAAATTATTCTTCCTATTTTTCATGTTGTCATAAATTATTTCTTAAAAACTGAGTTGGATATTGTGAATTATGTATATTCATAGATGCATCATGTATCTGGTCAGTTTAGTAACTTAAACGTGTAGCTTAAAGTATAAGGTCATTGGAGACTGTGTACAATTGAGTTATTACTACTATTAAAAAGGTTATTAATTCAACGAGTTTTATGCTTGACAAATTTTTAAAAAAATACTAAGCCTCAAATTATGTAGGCATTTCTAACTCCTCCCAATCTTAAGATCCCAAGCTCTGTTTCGATTTTTTATTCGAGTCTTAACGTCTACGTCTGGTAGGCAGTTCCTGACCTAATCCCTCGCTAATTGCAAATTACCTGAGTATAATTTGAGTAACAATTTTCCTGAACGTTGTCCAAGACTAATTTGCACAATGTTTAATTTTACAAAGGAAAAGACGATGTAACATTTAAAGATTTCATTATTTTTAAATTATTCTTCCTATTTTGTATGTTCTCATAAATTATTTCTAAAAACCTGAGTTGGATATTGTGAATTATGTATATTCATAGATGCATCATGTATCTGGTCAGTTTAGTAACTTAAACGTGTAGCTTAAAGTATAAGGTCATTGGAGACTGTGTACAATTGAGTTATTACTACTATTAAAAAGGTTATTAATTCAACGAGTTTTATGCTTGACAAATTTTTAAAAAAATACTAAGCCTCAAATTATGTAGGCATTTCTAACTCCTCCCAATCTTAAGATCCCAAGCTCTGTTTCGATTTTTTATTCGAGTCTTAACGTCTACGTCTGGTAGGCAGTTCCTGACCTAATCCCTCGCTAATTGCAAATTACCTGAGTATAATTTGAGTAACAATTTTCCTGAACGTTGTCCAAGACTAATTTGCACAATGTTTAATTTTACAAAGGAAAAGACGATGTAACATTTAAAGATTTCATTATTTTTAAATTATTCTTCCTATTTTGTATGTTCTCATAAATTATTTCTAAAAACCTGAGTTGGATATTGTGAATTATGTATATTCATAGATGCATCATGTATATGGTCAGTTTAGTAACTTAAACATGTAGCTTAAAGTATAAGGTCTGTTGCGAACGGCGTGGCAATTTTGAGCATTTATTTATATATGACGTCAAGTTGTTTAGTCTATTCCTAAGTTTATATATTATTTCGGTAAAGTGGAGGAATTCGT
>JAODAC010008992.1:3316-21861 GCA_027575185.1 Mimaenictus wilsoni
CACCACCTTTTCTTCACAAATGATAGAGTCGAATAACCTGATATGGTTTCTTATGAGGTATGCTAAGTTGAACTACTCAGAAGGTTCTAACCTAGTCAGATCTCTGCCAGCGCCAGCAATTTTCAGAGGTAGTAAGTACTTCCTTTTTATTATAAATCTGATTAGTCAGTTTATTCAGGATATAATGCCCAGTCCCAGAGAGTCTTGGGGGCGTGATTTTTCATATGAATTTTGGTTGAATCTTTTCATATTAGTGTGTTTAGAGCTTTTCAGCTGAATTGAGAGTAGTTGTAGACGTCTGTTTCTTGTGTATTCAATCAATCTTAGGAGAAAAGGTGATAAGGTTGAGAGCAACCTGACATCGTGGTAATGTTTACATTTGAGTAGCTTTTCATAAAATGTTCCGTTATCTTCTGCACTGATTTGTTGTATTTATGCGAAAATTCTGAAGGTAATGCATCGATGACATATGCACAGGTGTGGTAGTTGTATAGAGTAGAGATTTTTGTAAGCTTTTTTCCTTTTTTGAAAATGTCTTCAGTTCTTTTTTGTGTAAAATATTAAAGAATGATTTGTAACAGGCGATTAATGATTAATTTTGTTCCGATGTTTTTTACACCACCTTTTCTTCACAAATGATAGAATCGAATAACCTGATATGGTTTCTTATGAGGTATGCTAAGTTGAACTATTTAGAAGGTTCTAATCTAGGCAGATCTCTGCCAGCGTCAGCAATTTTCAGAGGTAGTAAGTACTTCATTTTTATTATAAATCTGATTAGTCAGTTTATTCAGGATATAATGCCCGGTCCCAGAGAGTGTTGGGGCCGTCATTTTTCATATGAATTTTGGTTGAATCTTTGCATATTAGTGTGTTTAGAGCTTTTCAGCTGAATTGAGAGTAGTTGTAGACGTCTGTTTCTTGTGTACTCAATCTTAGGGGAAAAGGTGATAAGTTTGAGAGCAACGTGAGATCGTGGTAATGTTTACATTTGAATAGCATTTGATAAAATGTTCAGTTATCTTCTGCACTGATTCGTTGATTTGTTGTATTCATGCGAAATTTCTGAAGTTAATGCAGAATTTCTGACGGTTACCGAAGATCGCTACGAGCTTCTTCTCACAAATGATGAAGTCAGAGTTATTTGACTGAGGTTGGGCTTAAGCTGAACTAGTCAGAACGCAGTCGGTACTTATTCAGGTAGAACATTATTTACATTCTGTTATTCAGAAAATCATATCTCCCAGTCTCAGTAAATTTTAGAGCTAGTACTTCCTCTTTTTATTATAAATCTCATTATTCAGTCTCTTCGGGAAGGACTTCACAAGAACATCTGCCTTCACTTATACACTTTCGGGACCCAGGTAGCATAGGTTCGAAATATCTTCAGCTAAATGAGGATAAAGGACATTCTAGAGCGTAGTAGCCCAATTGGTAAGATCGCTGCTTAGCACGTAGGGGACTCTTGAAGTGTTCTTTTGTTGAACTTTTCTTAAGTTTCAATTAGTTCGATCTATTCAGAGTTTCACCTGTTTTTGTATAAAATATTAATGAATGATTTGTAACAGGTAACAATGATTAATTTTATAATAACTTTTCGCCTCTCAGAATGATGGTTACCAATGACCGTTACAATTTTTAAGGTTATTTCACAAATCATAGAGTTCAATAACCTGGTAAAGTTATAGCAGTCAGAAAGCGGTCAGTACTTATTCAGGCATCGAAAAAATTGATATTCAGTTATTCACAAGATGATCTCTCCCAGTCTTCGCAATTTTCAACGGTAGTACCTCCCCTTTCATTATAAATTTCATTACTAAGTCTGTTTAGGATGTAATTAACATGAACATTTGTTCTCACTGTGTCCACTTCGATGACTCAGATGGCATAGGTCGTTTGAGGCTCTATGGCACTTTTTGGAGCCTCTCTTCTATATCGGGGGGTATCTCTAATTTAAAGCTAAGTTCACAAAGTACACAATTTCTAATACCACAACGTCTTTATTAAAACAAAATGAACAAACTTAACAACCACTCGACAAAATTCACCAGAGGAAAATAGATAGAGTGCTGTGCACACCCCCTCCCCCATTGATACCAAGCTCATACCTAACGACTTAACAACTGTGGCGCAGCAACCACCAGGATAGGCAACCAACTCAACAGCTATTGTTCCATGCTTTTATGATTTCTGGCTGGTGGGGTACTGGGAACCTACCAGTGGGAACCCTTATAAATCACCGACAACGGGCGCTTCTACACCTGAAGGGGTCATATTTATACTGGGGCTCCTAGGCCCATGCTTAGTGAATCTAATCCTCTACTCCTAGTAAACCTACTAGATAATCATCTCCTACATTCTGTCTGGTAACCACATTAACAACTGCAGTAGTTGCTAAAGAAGTCTTATTCACCCTGAGCCAGACTAGAAACTTTCCCAAGGAGAAGCACACATGCTCAAAGTTACCCGGAATAGATCAGACTGTCCAGGCATAGACTAGTCTGGTCTATTCAAGAACTAGGCGGGTAAAAGAAGAAGAAGAATTAGAATTTTATTTGTGGTCTATAGCTTAATCGTTCTTTCCTTTAGAAATACTTCCGGGAAGACGCCTACATTACATTGCCGCCGACATCGGCACAGACCCCACCGCCTCGGGCCTGCTTCGCAAGAAGTCCTCCCTGGCAGCACGTGCAATTCGCGCCATGACGAAAATGCGCGATGACGGCACTATCGCGTTCATCGGCCCAGACGACACCTGCTCGTCAGAGGCCCTCGTCGCCGCCGCCTGGAATCTGCCCCTAATCTCCTACGTATGTACATACAACTCCATCCAATGTTTATTATCTTATACGTTTTACCACACATTCATAAACGATGCACACTCTTATGAGCAAACATATATAAACGCAATGCAAGCACTATCAGCAAATCGTACAACGAGGGCGAATATTGTTTACGCGCGCGAACAATTAAATAAACACCATGACAAACAGTCTTCGTCGCGGCTAAATGGACGCGGCAATTGTTTGCGCAGCGCTGCGAAGTGATCGGGTTGCCGGCAGCTGAACTATATTGTGCCGCCGCCGCCGCCGCCATCGCTACCGCCGGAAATCTATCATCATGCGGTGCGCACCCGCGCGCCGGTTCATTAATAAACATTGGCACGCGGTAATTATTCACGCGGCGTTTTTCGGGGATGGAGTCGGTACGGGTGGCAGTTGGCGTGTCCTGTTCGGCAGTTGTTTGCGAAAATCTACGCAAAAACGCGTGCGAACGGGGAAAAATAAGCGTTGGGCAAACAATGCTGTGAATTATTAAGAATTGGGGACAAGAAAGTACGTCTTAAATATTACGAAAACAATGGCATTACAAGTCCGTTTACTTAATGAACAAATAAGACTTTATTGCAAAAAACAACCATTGCTGGGAATTCATATTTCAATTCTATTATCAGTTGCGCTTTTGGGTAAAACATATTTTTTCTACTCATGTTTTATAATATGTACATTATATTAACGATTTTAATTAAGTTATGATGTGCACTACTTACTTTTGATCATAACAGTACTGGACGTAGAGGACGTAGTTCTAAACAAACAAGCAATATAATGGGTTCGTAGTAGCGATGACTATGGCGTGCACTTTTGAGACGTGGGTCACCGCGGGTCAATGGGTCAAGTACTTCCTTGGAAACTCACCCTCCTTTGAAAGGGCATTCAATTCGATACCATATCAGGGAAAGATCGAAAATTCACGATGACGATATATAGATATTAATAGAAATGAGAACATCGATATTTCACCCTTCGATATATCAGTATGTATTAATATTGATCAAAAGTATCGAAATTATCTAAAGTATCATAAATATGAAAAATATCAAAAGTATTAAAAGTATCAAAAGTATCAAAAGTATCAAAAATATGAAAAGTATCAAAAGTATTAAAGGTATCAAAGGTATCAAAAGTATCAAAAGTATAAAAAGTATAAAAAGTATCAAAAGTATCAAAAGTATCAAAAATATCAAAAGTATCAAAAGTATCAAAAGTATCAAAAGTATCAAAAGTATCAAAAGTATCAAAAGTATCAAAAGTTTCAAAAATATCAAAAGTATTAAAATTATCAAAATTATCAAACATACCAAAAGTATCAAAATTATCAAAAGTATAAAAAATATCAAAAGTATCAAACGTATCAAAAATATCAAAAGTATCAAAAATATCAAAAGTATCAGAAATATCAAAAGTATCAAAATATCAAAATGATCAAAAAATATCAAAAGTATCAAAAGTATCAACATTATCAAAAGTACCAATAGTATCAATGGTATCAATAGTATAAAAAATATCAAAAGTGTCAAAAGTATCAACATTATCAAAAATATCAACTGTATCAATAGTATAAAAAATATCAAAAGTATCAAAAGTATCAAAAATACCAATAGTATCAATAGTATAAAAAGTATCAAAAGTATTAAAATTATCAAAAGTATCAAAACTATCAAACGTATCAAAGGCATCAAAAGTATCAAACGTATCAAAAGTATCAAAAGTATTATTGGTGTTTTAAATGTTTTCATGGTTTGTATCTTCCAGTGTCTTGCTCAAATCACTAACAATAGAGCCTAACTATGTATATTTTATTTGTGTATATACTTTTATATTTTGTTATTTTATGTTTTGTTATAATTATTATTTTATTATTATTAGTAATTGTATAATTATTTGCTAAATGAAAATATGTACATTTTTATAAATGAAAAAAAGTTCGTGGGCAAAACTTGAACCCACAACCCTAAGGTTCATGATGCTAGAGCATTTATATACCTTAATATATATGTGGCCAAACTTCGATTATTTCTTTGGCAAATGGCTCACAATTAGAACGAAAAATCCCGTTAACAGAAACTAACTATTAACTACTAACTACCCATACATAAATTTACATTTAAATCGAAGGCGGACATTGCGTGAACGCCTCTTGTGAGTACAAATTAACTCTAAATATTATACTATGCGTAAAACCAGTTTCAAGTTATTTTAAAAATATCCAATATTGTATTAATTTGTAATTTTTCAAATTTTAGATTATATTCCTGCATTCCCTGGGAATTTAAGCACAATTTCTTTGGAATTCTAAAAAAGTTGATTAAATCATGTCTTATTGTTAGTAAAATATATGTGCCATTGTGCAGGGTATTAATTAAAGTGGGACCTCCAGGTGATTAATCTTACACCCATCACGTGTGAATCCGTGGGGATGGTTATTGTGATGTTACGTCTATGTACACGCCGTCGCCGTCGCCGCCGCCGCCGCCGCCGCCGCTATCGTATAAGTTCTAATATATGTGTCTGTGCATTCACAGAAGTGCAGCGACACACGCGTCTCCGACAAGCGCGTGTTCTACACGTTCGCGCGCACCCTGCCGCCGTCCAGCAAGGTATCGAAGAGCGTCGTCTCGCTGCTAATTGCGTTCGACTGGCGCAAATTCGTCGTCGTCTTCGGTTCGCATCCGGCGTCCGGCAGCGAGGTGAAGGAGGCGATCAAAGTAAGTCGAGCGCATACGGCGCTGATGATTTGTAATGCCATAACCGCGGGCGTCTCGCAATAGCAATGCTGCCAAACCCCAACCGACAGGCACCCCAGTGTGATATGCGCCACGGCGATTGTGTGATTGATTAAATCTGTGATTGCATGGCGCGCGCAAGGAATTATCGGAGGCGCACGGATTGATCGTGACCGATACGAAACAATATTCGGATTACATCCCGCGGCACATCGATCAGATGGACCTCATTGTCGGCGACACGTATAAGCGGACGCGCGGTGGGTGAGAAATGGTTTTCGCTTTTTTGAACCCTACACTGTGTTCTGTAATATTGTGCTTGTCATTGTGTTAATGTCTCCCTCAACAAATCTTCCTTCATTGTATTCATGCTACAGTATAAACAATCCGAGGTTTAACAATACAAACGGGCAGGTGTTAATCCATGTATATTTTACATTATTTTAAGTGTAAATGAAATAATAACACTTAAGGCCTGATCTCCAAATGATTGTGCGATTTAAGCGATCGTTCAACGATTTCAAACATTGTTGTTGAATTTTATATTATTAGAATAAGATATTCAATGCAAATTCATTTAAAACAGTTCGATTTCAGGAAAACAGTTTGTAACTTAAGTCAGTATAAATAAGATAATTTTAATCGACACCTAGTCAACATACAGTTGGGTGGTCAAGTTACAAAACTCGAGTGCATTTATTTTCCCTACAAGGGGTGGGCACGGACTTGACCTCATGGACATCCATAAAATCTGCTATACGTTGAATAAGGCCAGAAACTAATTATACTTGAGCAAGACGACGCTACTTTTAAGCGTTAATGGATGCGCTCACGCGTCTTCACGAAATTATTACGCTGGATGTAAATTCACGCGACCCTTGTTGGGAACCGTTGTGCACGGTCGTTGAATAATTTCCAAGCTATTATGAAGGTCAATAGACAGAATGGATATTGGAGAGAAAAGGCAGATTTTTGGTAGATATTTACGACGTGCACATTTGTCGATTTGGGTAGTTTTGGAAAGCGTAGCCGATCCGATGGTGAATTGTTAGGCACGTCCGGTGGTACCATCTTGTCTTTAACGACCTCTCGCAGATCGGGCGACTAGACTTAAGAGCAGCGAAATGTGCGTCGCAGATGTTTGAGTAAAGCTGTGCCTAAGGGTAGCGTTTCGTGGCACACCTTGTATGTCTTATAAGAGTGCGAGTGGTAGGCAGAGTGTGCTCGGATTGGTCCACGGGTAGGTTCGTGAGGTGGAAGTTTGTCTGGGAAAGCGTTGTGGGTGTGTGGACCCCAGCCGATGTAATTGTAAATTTGTGTAAATAAAGTCAGTCACAAGCCATACTTCGACATGTCTACTTCTCTCCGCAGCGCAATCATCACTGTTAACGAACGGGTAGTTCGGGTCCTGCTAAAATAAAAGACCTTTGGCGTTGTCAGCAGGCAGGCTCTTCGCAACAGCCCTATTTAAAGGAGTTTACGGAGTGTGCAATCGAGTAATCGTTACATACAAGGAATATGGCAGAGGCGCGTAAGAATGATGCTAAAGGGGAATCGAACTTACTAAAGCTGATGCTGGTTAGAAACTGACTTAATTTCGCTATATTTGAAGGGCATGTCTATGCGAGAGGGGGTACTCGTCTTGACGTATGTGCAGCTTAAGGCGTCGTTCACACCGGCGACTTCGGCTTTGGGCTTCTATATACTTGGCGCTTCTATGCTTTGTCTAATGAATGTACTTAAAAAGAGATAGTGTTGCTAGTTTGCTAAAAGCCAGGGTAATTAAACTGGTCGGGCTTCACAAACTTTTACAAGCGTCGTGGAGATAACAAACCTTTCTTACGAAAAGTAGGTGAGATCTTCTTCTTCTTTTTCTTCTTCGTACACCCGCCTTGTCGCTGACCGGGCATAGGCCAGTGGCCTGTCATTCTTCCAGAATTTTTCTGGGTTACTATGAGCATATTAATTCCCATTGGGTAGGTTGCTAGCCTTACCCAGGGTGAAGAAGACTTCTATAACGACACCCACAGATGTTAATGTGGTTGCCGGAGCGAGTAGAGGTATTATTATCACGACCATGATTTGAACCTGGATCCCCCTGCGTGGTAAGCAGCGATCTTCCCAACTGGGTTACTACGCTCTCAGGTAAGATGAAATGGAGAAAAAACGAACATCGATCTGAACATATAGACGAGGGCGCACGAAAACCGATCTGAACATTAGACGAGGGCGCACCAAAGGTGCTACCGAAATACGAAGCCGAACCGCGCTCGCCGACGCCGCCGGTGCGATAGTTCCCTAAGAAAGAGCGCTGCCAACTTTAAATAGCGCCGGTGGCGCAAACAGTTATCATTAAAAGTTATTTATGCCTAGCCAGAGTCATATCTTCTTTTTTGTCATATTACAACATTGTAGTCCCTTGCCATATGAACGTAACGTATAAAAATGCATAAGAGACAGTTGACGCACATTCGTGGTCAAGGTCTAGCACTTAGTGCATAATGCTTAAGTCAGCAAATAATGAAAGAACACAGCGCAGTCACACAGTAGTCGCGCCTTGACTCTGGACGAAGTAGGATCATGACTTTGCAAATATAATTCCCACTTTCGCGTATTCTCATTATTCTCATGTGTGGCCGGGACATTGAAGCCGCTGCCGTTGAATGCATGGCAAGGCTGGTTGGTCCAGATATACCTCTTGCCTGATATACCTGATAATGGGATTGAAATAAGTTTAATACCATGAGAAAGTAGAAGAATTGGGGAGTATTTTGATGTTTGTTTCATCTTCATACCTTCATATTTAGTATGAAAACCCTTGAGCAAAAGAACTCCTCGAAAATTGCAAAACGTGCGCGCGCGGTCGCTCGCTACGAGCGCGAAGGTATTGTGGCCAAAAATGGTCGTTTTTGGACACTGTGCGTCGTTTGCGTAACATACGCATTGTATGTTGCTCTCTCCGATCTTATATCCTTCAGTTGTTTTCTTGGTGTCTGATATAATTTGGTCCATAATTGTAGTAAATAATAGTGGGCTGAGGCTGTCCCCTTGTCTTTTTTCCTGATGTTGTTCGGATCAGTCTGGATATTCCGTTCTTTAGCCGGCTTCTAGTTGTGTTACCGGTGTTTAGCAGTGAAATTAGTTTTAGCAATTTCCTTTGTACTTTTGTGCAAATCAACAAATCAAAGATCAAAAACAAGTGCACGAATGGTTTGAAAGTATCTATATCAATGAGATATGGTGAAAAAAATAAATCCTGAAATTTTCACGAATATAACTAAATTAGAAAGAGGTATGCCGAAAATTTTATGAAAATCGATCACTCTGCTTCGTCAGATGCGGATGTACAGGTTTACATTTAACTCCATCTACCGCATTTCCAAAGCGCCTAGGAAATGTTTATAACAAGAGAAAAATGTTTAAAAAAATATTTTCGCATTAAAATTGAAACAGTAATTTCCTCTCATGAAATAGTGAAGGTGAAACATTTATTTAGTTTGCAAAGTTTAAAAGCAAACTTTACGTTTGCCTTTCGCCCACTTCTTGCAAGTAGGCGATTTTCGTAAGAAAGTTAAAAAAAAACTGTTGATGTCCCATTGAATAAAGGGACTGTGCCACGCTTGCCGGCACCTCGCAATCACGCCGCAAACACCTTGTGACTTTCGCAAGTTTTTTGCCCGGCTACCTTGTCCCTTCATCAATTATTCCGCTGCAAGTGATTGTGTTTGTTGTCGTCATTGTTGGCTATGCTTGGTCCTTGTGTGCTTCCCACTTTACTGCCATCACTTTACTTCATCGGCATCAACGCTACCTTCCTCCCAACCGCTTCAGGACATTCTGCTTTTGTTTACATTCCCAATGCGCTCTACGACAGTTCTTCGATATTTCTCCGTGTTTTTGTCATCGCTGCCCAAGTTAGGGACGCTGATAATATGCAAATAATATTCAAATCGTGAACGCTCATAACAAGAATGACGTTTTCTCGGCTTGAATCAACTATTCTGTTATGGTTTAACTGTTGCTTAGCCCAACGCCGTTTTGAACGTTGAAGATAAGCTGTTCAGCCTCAGTGTCTAGATAAAATGAACTCTTTTCAGAAGGGATTTCAAGTTTGAAATCGCAAATATGTATGCCCTTAAATATAATATAGGGAAGCGAGAAATTCCTGGTTGTTTACTATCACTATGCAGAAGTTAACTATCACTATGCTGAAGTTAGCTATTTTTTTTTTGGTATTTCATCCCACCCTCCCTACTTGGTCATCCCTCTCCTCTGTTTCGATTTCTCCTTCACAATTTGTCTCAGTATTGTGACACTCTCCCCTCCCTCTCCCAACCACTCCCTTACGTTCCCCCTCTTACATCCCAAACCATTCAGCCCATCGTAGACACACAGTCGCTCCCAGGTATCCCCCCACCTCGACATAAAACACATTCCATATATTCGTTCCTCATCCACACCTTTCTTCCTTGCTCCTCACTCCCACACCTTGCCCTGGCCATAACCCGTTTGTCGTCGGCGCTTATTCTTTGCTTGATGATATACTTTGGCTTCTGCCCGATGACCTATATTAGCCTGTACGCGGAGTTATATGAGCTGTTACACCTATGTTCTGCTGGCGCACCTGTTCTTCCACTTCTCGACCCCTTTCACGCACCATCCATTCTAACGGTCCCCCTTCCCGCAATATTTCGTCTACCGCTAATTCCGACAAACCCACATGTTCATACTCCTTCCTTCTATCCACCCTCCACCCACTCACCCCTCTACTAGCACACCATTCCCATGTATCCTTCACCAAATATAGTATAAGATATATACTATAATTGGTGAGAAAGCAATAGGTGAGTTTTTGTACATTTAGGAAATGTAGGTTAAAGTCATTGAAAAATTAATTTTAAAAATGTTAAACCATTGTTAACGCTTGAGAAGAAAGGAAACCGGAGGAAAAAGCAGAAAAGAAAAATGTATTGAAATTTTAATAAAATACAGTTCTCAAAAATCCCAGAGGAGAACAGACACTTTAACAACCTCTCAAAAGTTTTAACTCCCTCGGCGAGTTAACTAAATTAATTTCGGCTTTCGAAGGAAAGAAAAGCGAAAGAAAGGCGTTGGGGAATAAATTAAACACTTCCGAACAGATATTTATATCTATTGTTATTTCCGTCTTTTCAGAAAATGTTTTAAAAACCACCCAAAAGTGAGTATTTTAAGATTTTTTTTGCATTTAAATTGTTAGACATTTGTAACGTCAACATTTCTTGAAATGTTGGTTTTTAATTGAATATTTGAAGAACTTTGGACAATAATTTGATAATTTTGATAATATTAACATTGTATGATAGATAATATAATCTATTTTCGGTATTAATGGAGATAATATTTAAATTCAAATCAGAAGTCTTTTGAAATTTCAAAAATGAAAGAAATATACGTATTACCAAGAGAGTAACCGAGTCTTTTCAATCAAAGATTAAGTAGACTTATCATATGAATTTTAAAATTATTTCAAAAGTACTAGAAGCAGAATGTAATGTACTTTTTATATTTATCAAAATATTTTCAAAATTCCTACTCGAAGTTCTGAATTTTGTAAAAATGAAACCCGAATGCATTCAAATTTTGTAAATTTCAGTTAATAGCATTATATCAATTTTCCATCAACGATCAAGGAAACTTATAGAACGAATTTTAAAATAATCGAAACGATAATAGAAAGAAAATTTAATCTACTTTGTAAATGAATGGAAAAAAAAACTTTCAAATTCCTATTAGAAGTCCTAGAATTTTAAAGAAAGGAACCTAAATGCATTCTAATTTTGTACATTTTAGTTAAAAAATAATAACAACCTTTTTCCATCAAAGATTAGGGTAACTTATATGATGAATTTTAAAATAATTCCAACGACAATGGAAAGAGAATTTCATCAGCTTTCTGTCTTGATTTCGCTATTTTCACACATTCAACGCGAAGACCTTGGAATACTAAAAAAGTAAATAAAAACAATTTTGACAATTCCAATTAATAAAATAACGTCTATTTCTCATTCAACAATTAAACTTAAAGAATGAATGTCAAAATAATTCAAAGAACACATCTACTTTCCATATCTATTAAGACATTTTGAAAATTCCTATCAGAAGTCCTCAAAATCTTCAATAATTCCAAAAAATGCAAGACAGCTATGAAGAAAATCAGTCATCAATTATAGTCATCTTAACTAATGACACCTCTTAAGAATTTCCCTTCTTATCATTCCATTTTCAGCAACTCGTCATCGCATCGCGATGGCAAGAAACACATTTAAATACTAAGCCCTCCCATGAATATTCATGCACGAACTTTAAACGCCAAGATAAAGACGGTTTAACAGTACGGTGAATAGCCGTACGCCCTCCAAAGGCGTCCAAACGCCTTCCATCGCCTTTCACCGCCTTCCAAAACCTCCTACCGCTCCTCGAGAAACGTCGTAGTCTGAACCGCACGAACCCACATCACCAACAGCCGCATCCACTGCTTCAACCGCCTCCACTGCCGCCATAACCACCACCGTCAGTCAGAAATGCTTAAGATTGTAATACCCCAACGATAACTGCACCACAGCCAAGTCGGCGGTGGCGGCAACGGAGACTCCGCTGGTGGCGACGGTCGAGACGGCGGGGGCGGTGGTGGTGACGGTGGCTGGCAATGGCTTAGTGGTGATTTTGGGACATAAATGTCGCCAAAAGCGTAGCGGTGGTGCTGGTTCAATTGTGCGCCGAAAGTTTTCGAGTTTTCCACAGTTTTCCACGCTTTTCCACCGTTTTCCAAGCATTGCTTAACTGGAGCAAATGAGGGAAAATGAGGGGAAACCAGTTGTGTTTGACACATTTCACAATTTAATGTTAAACGGTCGTTATTTCCATTTCTTAGGAGTTTTGTTGCTTACGTTTTGTTTGGAGACTCACGTTTTTTGTATTATTTCTTGATTTTAGGGATTTTTAATAGAAAGAGATATGTGCTGCTTACGTAATTAGAAAGTAGGTGAAATTATCTTTCTTATACAGTTTAAACTATATCCAAATGTTTACCAGAAATATCGAAAAGGTTCCGTTAAAATAATTTTACCAACTTTTTTTCTAGAATTGTTGAATGTTATGACGAAATTAGGGGAAAATTATGAACTGTATGACAATGTCTCGAAAGTAGATGAAATTCTCTTTCTTCTGCAGTTTAAATAATTTCGAAATTCCAAACAGAAGTGACAGAACTTTGAAGTTAAAATTGTTTAATCTATTTTTTCTAGACTCTTTAATATTTCATTTTTCGAAGTTTTCAATTTTAAGGCATAATTAATTGAAAACAATATATACAATGAACATATTTAAAAAGTAGATGAAATTCTCTTTCTTGTGTAGTTTAAATAATTTCGAACTTCCAAACAGAAGTGATAGAACTTTAAAGTTAAAATTGTTTAAATTATTTTTTCTAGACTCTTTAATATTTCTTTTTTCGAAGTTTTCAATTTTAAGGCATAATTAATTGAAAACAATATATACAATGAACATATTTAAAAAGTAGATGAAATTTTCTTTCTTCTGCAATTTAAATAATTTCGAAATTCCTAACAGACGTGATAGAACTTTAAATTTAAAGTTAAAATTGTTTAATCCATTTTTTCTAGACTCTTTAATATTTCGAAGTTTTCAATTTTAAGGCAAAATTAATTGAAAATAATATTTACAATGAAAATATCTAGAAAGTAGATGAAATTCTCTTTCTTCTGCAGTTTAAATTATTCCGAAATTCCAATCAGAAGTCCTAAAAATGAAGACTTAAAATAATATGAAACCAGTATTATATTTTTCTCCTTTTCCATCTGAAATTGATTAGTATTTTCGCGTAAAATTTAATCTGTCATGTTGGGAATTAGTAAATATTTATTGCAGTTTACGATAGTAGTGATTTTGCGAGGGCATTAATCGACGAGGGCATTAATCCGATTATGTCGAGCGTGCTTGGAGCCGTTTGTTGTCGTCGCGCAATTCGATCGTAAATCAGTGATAATACAATTACGCACGCCAACCGACGTGTACAAGCGTCCTTAATCATCCTGGAGCTTTAATCATCCTCGAATCGTACGCATAAAACGCTTATTTGACTAAAATTATTCCACAAATAATACGCGTTCATATATGATTAAATTGCCAAAATCCGTCAGGAAAACATATAAAAAGTTAATTAAATTTATTCAACGTAACATTTTCGGTACTTCTGGTAGAGTTTTCGAAATAATTTAAACTTTGTTAGAATGGCAATTTCATCTACTTACTTACCTAAAATGCCCTAAAAGTTGCAAATTTGAAAGGTTATAAAATGTGGCCACTAAAAAATTTGTGAAACTTCTTTAACTCACAATCAGTATTTTTGGCACTTGTGGTAAGAATATCAAAATTGTGTAAACTTGGTAAGAAAGAGAATTTTATCTAGTTTCTAAAAGCATTCATAGCATATCCTACTTTCTACTAATAAGTCCTTACAAATGGAAAATTTTAAAATTGAAATAAAAAACTCTAGAAAAATGTTGATGAAAATGTTTCAACTCAATATTTTTGGTACTTCTGATAGGAATTTGGAAATAATTTAAACTTTATAAGAAAGAGAATTTCATCTACTTCCTAAAAACATTCATAGTATATCCTACTTTCCACTAATAATTCCGTAAAAATGGCAAATTTCAAAATTGAAATAAAAAACTGCAGATAAATGTTAAGGAAAATGTTTCAACTCAAGATTTTTGGTACTTCTGGTAGGAATTTCGAAATAATTTAAACTTTGTAAGAAAGCGAATTTCATCTACTTTCTAACAGCATTCATAGCATGTATTAGTCTTCACTAATAATGACCGACAATTGAAGATAAAAGAAAATATCACAAATAAAATCAAAAGAATTACCAAATAATAAAATCTATTTTAACTGTATAAAATTGGTAGAAATAAAATTAATAAAGTATTGCTGAAATTTTCATCAGCACAATGCGCACAATGTGCAGCTTTGCAGAAAATAATTAATGAATTGAGCACACAGCAAACGTGTTTACTGAAAAAGTACACATAATTTGCATTCAAATTGAAAATTAAATTATTATTCGCAGTTCTATAGCAAGCATTTGGTAAATTCAAAGTTAATTCAAAAAGGACGACGCGAATCGACTATAACACAATTTGCACAAGTTTTAATCGATTGATAATTGCATTAAAACGCAATCAATTTCACACAAAAAACACATACCAATCATATTTTCCATCAGTGCATTAATGTGTTTTCAATTATCACAATAATCACTTTGGGGGTTTTGATTTTACCTAAAAAAGTTATAGGAAATTTCCAAACAAACAGTAATTAATGTAATTAATGTTTTTCAGTGATTGTTGTTATGTTTATGTTTTAGAAAGTAGATAAAATTATCTTTCTTATATAGTTTAGATCATTATAAAAGTCCTACCAGAAGTTACGAAAATGTTGAGTGGAAAAAGTTACATTACATTTTTTCTTGAGACTTTCATAATTTACTTTCAAAAATTTCAGATTTATGACATAATTAGCGGAAAATAATGTATGTTATGAACGAATTTAGAAAGTAGATGAAATAATCTTTCTCGTGAACTTTGAATTACTTCGAAATTCCCTCAAGAAGTACCAAAAATATTGAGTTAAAATAGTTTCATTAACATTTCTCAAGAGAATTTTATTTTATTTCTAAATTTTCAATTTTTAGGGCAACTAATATATGCTATGAATGCTTTAAGAAAGTAGATGTAATTATCTTTCTTACAAAGTTTAAATTATTTCGAAATTCCTACCAGAAGTACCAATAATATTGAGTTGAAACATTTTCATCAACATTTTTCCGGAATTTTATATTTCAGTTTTAAAATTTGCCATTTTTAGGGAATTATTAGTCGAAAGTAGGATATGCTATGAATGTTTTTAGAAAGTAGATTAAATTCTCTTTCTTATAAACTTTAAATTATTTCGAAATTCCTACCAGAAGTACCAAAAAGATTGAGTTGAAACATTTTCATCAACATTTTTCCGGAGTTTTTTTTATTTCAAATTTTAAAATTTGCCATTTTTAAGGAATTATTAGTCGAAAGTAAGATTGCTATAAATGTTTTTAGAAACTAGATGAAATTCTCTTTCTTATAAAGTTTTAATTATTTCGAAATTTCTACCAGAAGTACCAAAAATATTGAGTTGAAACATTTTCATCAACATTTTTCTGGAGTTTTTTTTTCATTCAATTTTAAAATTTGCCATTTTTAGGGAATTATTAGTCGAAAGTAGGATTTGCTATGAATGTTTTTAGAAAATAGATGAAATTCTCTTTCTTTGAAAGTTTAAGTTATTTCGAAATTGCCACAAGAAGTACCGAAAATATCGAGTTAAACTAGTTTCCTGTTTGTTTTGTTTTAACGATTCCTTAAATAAGATTCTTTTAATTAATATTAAAAATCAATTTTCAAACAAATTATCTTGAAATGGCCAAGTTTTCTCATCAAAAATTGTTGATCTGTTTAAAACGCAGTGGAGTAGAGAGCAATTGACGACGTGATTTTCCGCGTGCGTTCCGAGTGCTATTCCTGGTTTTCCCGATTTTCCGGATTTTCCGCCACCCGGGGTCGGGGGCGCCTGTGCGGGGGATGAAGAAAAACTGGGGGGGAGGGGAGGGCGTCAGTGAGGTTGGGACGAGCGTCGAAACAAAACGGCTTTGAAATCAACAGCACGCGCGTCACACTTCACTCGAGTGGTTTGTCAGAGTCGAGGCGCGTGTTGTGTTGGTTGCGCACCGTTCAAGAGTAGCGCCCAAGCGAGGTTATGATATCCACCGCTTGACATTGCCTCTAATTAAAAACGTCTTTTATGCTGAGTTTCATTTAAAAGTCTTAACCACCTCAACCATGGCACATTCTTTATATAATTTGTATATAGGCATTTTACAAATTTAGGCAAATTTTAATATCCTCTTTTAATTAGTTAAATTCTAAAGACTTCTAATTGGAATTCTGAGATGATTCAAATTACATGAGAAAGATAATTTCATCTACTTTCTAAATTCATTCATGCAATCTCTTAGTTTTTACCAGAAAATGCTTTAAAACTTACATATTTGTAAAAAAAATGTGTCTACGGAAAAATTAATAAAACACGTTTAACCCATCATTTGTGGAACTTCTGTTAAGAAATTCTAAATAATTCCAATTCTACAAGAAAGACAATTTTATCTACTTTCTAGATATGTTCATAGAATACATATATTTTTATTAAATATGCCTTAAAATTTGAAATTTTGCACGCGGTCGGACGAGGTTCGAGTCCTCGGGGTGGGCACCCATTATTCACAATTATAACTCTCCAAAATTCACATTAATCCACACCTATACAAACCACACAATAAAATGCCACTCTTCAAATCAACAATCGCAAATATGCGCAACCCACAACTTTCAACACACAAGAAAAAGGATAAAAATCTGACAAATCAACTAAACACTTACACACAACAAGAATCCATATATACACAATTCAACACAAGGATCAGCAACAACAACAACATCACATGACAATCACAGTAATAAACATGTAATGTAAAAACACATGCAATAACAATAAAATCAAGGCTGAAGGACCAGTATGGTCGATGGCCAGGTCTCTGGATCAAATATAATATTAAAATTTTTTTTTTGAAATTTTGAAAATTTGTAAAAATGTCAATGAAAAATTTTGAGAAAATTACGTTAACACCACTATTTTGGTACTTCTGGAAGGAATTTTGCAACAATTCACACTGTTTAAGAAAGATAATTTTATCTACTTTTAATATATGTTTATAGAATTCTTTTGTTTTAAATAGATTTCTTTAAAGAAATGAAAATTTGAAGACAATCAAACAAAGTATCGAGTTTAAAATCGATTTGCTATTTTCAATCTGTAACTTTAGAACCTCTGGTTGGAATTTCGACATAATTTTCTCGTGAAGGTTAGAGTAGTAAGTTTAGAATTTGTTATGTTTGTCTTGAGTTTGTTGTTTCTGAAATGTCATGCTGTTTCGAATTGTGGAAGTTGAAAGTTTAAGAACGTTTGAATGCGGTTTACTCTGTCGATTGCAGAAAGTTGATAAATTATTCGAAACTTTGCCATGAATATGAATGTAGCCGATCGATTCTGAATTCAACTGGTACAATACAATGTCCTTTGTTCGACATTGTATAGCGTTAATAATTTGTTGAACTTAATAACGATAACTTTTAACTATTCATATTCCTGTAATACAATAGTAACACGATGGGGAAAGTATAGTAACACAATACTTTCCTAATTTTTAATATTAGAATTTTGAGTACTTCTGATCAGAATTTTGGAATAATTCAAAGAGTTTCCGAAAGAACTTTTACTCTACTTTCTTCAACTGTTTCCAGAATTCCAAAAATGTTGCTGGAAATTTAGAATATTTGTAATTTTTCCGAAAAATATCTTCGGAATTTTGGGGTTACAATAATTTCCTAATTTTTGTTAAAAGGGTTTTGAGGACTTCTAATCCTAGCTTTGCAATAATTCAAAGAGTTTCTGAAAGAACTTTTACTCTACTTTCTTTACCTGTTTTCAGAATTTCAAAAAATTTGCTGGGAATTTGGAATATTTACAATTTTTCCGAAAAATGTCTTGGGAATTTTGGGGTTACAATAGTTTCCTCATTTTTATAAATAGAATTTTGAGGACTTCTAATTCTAGTTTTGAAATAATTCAAAGAGTTTCTGAAGGAACTTTTACTCTACTTTCTTTACCTGTTTTCAGAATTCCAGAAAAATTGCTGGGAATTTGGAATATTTACAATTTTTCCGAAAAATGTCTTGGGAATCTTGGGGTTACAATAGTTTCCTCATTTTTATAAATAGAATTTTGAGGACTTCTAATTCTAGTTTTGAAATAATTCAAA